>FLMG01002942.1:0-66509 GCA_900088475.1 Hyphochytrium catenoides | reverse complement strand
GAGAGAGGCGGGAGAGAGAGAGAGAGAGAGTGAGACGTGGAAAAGAGAAAGAGGATGAGGGTGATGAGAAGAGAGAGCCAGGGAGAGAGAGAGAGGCCAAATGATTGAACTCAAGAAAAGAGTCTGAGAGGACTTTCAGTCAGAGAAAAGATGCAATGGTGATGACGACAAAGAGAAGGCCAATGACGGCGATGGACGGTTGGATGAGGTCATAAAGCAGAACCTTGAGAACAGAAGAGGAGCCATGAACTGCTTTTGCTCGTTAGCAGCGGGCTTCTCATGATGAGGGCCCTGGACCTTTCTCTCTTGTGGCACGTCACCGTCTGTCTTTCTACTATCTAGATTCATAGCGTTGCTTGGGATCCTGCCAGGCTGGAAGGTGAGTAAAGAAGTGGGATGACGGGGATTTTTTGGCTCTTCTTCTTGAGTGACTGGGGAGAACTTTTGTCCGGTGATTGGACTTCGAGGGCTCAGCGGCAGCCCACAATACCCTGCACGGAAGAAGAATGTACCCGACTGTGGACCTCAGTCGACATCAGGCTAGAGTTGAACAGCATTGAGAGGAAAGAAGACGACTTTGATGGATACGATGGAGTTGATTCTATCATGCTATGCACAAGCTAAAGGCGGTTGATGAATGGTCAAACCCTGGCCCTCCGTTCTGCTCTTTCCATGAAGCGTACTCATCAAGGAAGGAAGAGGAACTCTTCCATTGATCCAGCAATACTCTCTGTGTACTCTCTGTGAACTCTGCCGCATGAAGATGATGAGATAGAAGAAGAAGATACGATAAGAGGCCGCCTTCTTCGCAAGGAAAAAGGAAGTAAGAGAAGGCAACAGAAGAACAGGATGATGAACGATAGGACACCAGACCAACCGGGAGAAGACAAAACAGAAGGGATAGAGCAACAGCGTTCCATCGGACTCAGGCATTGTTATCCAGGAAGAAGGTTGGACGATGGGCATCCCACTCAAGGCGATGATGAGCAACTCTAGCCAGCGCTACCAGGTGCCCCACCTTTCCCTTGAAGTGGTTTGATGGGCTCTTCCTGGCGGCATCGCCAGGACAGTGAAAGAGAAGACATCCCATCCAGTCAATCCTGCCTAAGAGAAGAACAGCAAGGCTTTCCTTGACCTAAATCACAAGCAAGAACGCTTTGATGATGAGAATATTAGCAGATAAAGGAGAGCGCTGCCAGTACTGAGATACGCTCCATAGCATCTCTTTATAAGAGCAAATTATAGAGCTGATGAGGCGCTCGTATCAAGAAGTAGCGACACTGCCTTAGACACCGGTAAATGGAAAGTAGATAAACATTAGATAGGACAAGAACGCATAATCATGGACAGAAGGGCCAGACAAGAGACAGATAAAGACAGGCAGGGCTGCCGATTCCTTCGACGTTGATTCTAGTCCCTGGTGCTGTCCTGTCTCTCGCTCTTTCCACCCTTTCTGCCTGTCAAACACTATAGTGCTGTTGGTTAACCTTCTAAACCAAACCACGAAAGCCGATGTTTCCCTCCGTGGCCAGCTGAGACGTGATGACTCCCTTAGGGATGAAAGCAGAGGACGAGGGTCTTACGAGTGGGATTAGGGAATTGCATAGTTCTATGTGCGGCTGCTGATCATCAATGCTGTCTTGCCATTGCATCGCCTCCTGATGATGAGTGAAATTCAGGTGCACGCTTTATTGAGTGAGAGGGGAGGACTATGCGGCGACTAGCAGCAGGGTTACCGGGCCAGTCTCTTCCTCTCAGGCCTGCCGTGGTCGGTATTGCCACTCTAGGCAACATGAGGATGACGAGGGGCCCCAAGGGTTACCTAGAAGAGGCTCTATTCTCTAGCTCTTTGTCGTTATCACTCAGGCTGGTCATTTGCCCTCTCTGTTGCTCGCATGACAGTCTTGACGATGACCCTTGTCCGTTCTCATGGACAGCGCTCCCCATAGACAGTCAGCTGGCCCTTCAGTAGTCAGAGTTCCCATAATATGCCATGAGAGTCACCCTGAAGGAGACTTTCTCATAGCATAGAAGAAGTAGCCGAAGCCTGCCTCTGCGCATTAGCAGAAATAAGCAAACAGCAAGAATCAACCCTTGGTATTAGCTCTCTACTGCTGCTATGCAAAGCACTGCTGTCGCCAGCCTCCTTACCTATCTCCTTGACTTCAAGGGTCCAGCCATAGTGAGCGTCAGGGCGATGAGATGACGAAGCAGCACTTCCCTACGTAGTTTGGCATGTTAGGAGGAGTCGGTCAGATGACAATGCATTGTCGATATCACTGCCAGCTCGGCATCTGCTATCGTACTAGATAAAAACCATTGAAGAGGCGGTAGCAAATGCAGAAAACAAGCAGGCTATCCAAGCTCGTAAGGAAAAGGCTCTTTCAATCGCGTCACCTCTAAATATTTTTTTCGAAAGTGTGGCTGAGCGAAAGAGATCTGAAGAAAGCTTCCATTCACTGTCAGCACTTCTGAGACGCCAGAGCACATCGAGTGCGCGGCTTCAATCACAGCGCTTTCAGGATTCCAGACATCGCCCTCCGCACACTGCAAAGAAGGTTGGTATAGGACTCCAAGACAGCGATGGAACAGGAGAAAAGCAAAGAGAGAACTAAAGCTTGAATACAAGGAAGGTGACCCCATCAAGGTAGCTGAATGCGAAACTCTCAGACGACCGTAACAAGAGTCGCAAGAGCGAGTGGTAGCACTGCGACCTCCCAGGCCGAGCTACTTGCGGGAGCTACTCAAGCTACATTGACTGACAGAAGAAGGAGGAGAGTCTGTCGTGCGCAGGTGCAAGTCTGGGAGGGCAGATAACCATTGCAGAGCCTAACAGAGCTGCTTTGTAAATGGTAGAGAATACGCGTACCATGAGAGCATCCATGGCTGCCTTATCTATGACGATGTCAAAGGATGAAGGCGCAAAGTATTCTCTCAGCTTTGTCATGTCTGCTATTTCCCATTTTAGCTCAGGGTACTTTGCCCTCATCTTGTCTATGACGACTGACGAGTAGTCGCAGGAGATGACATTGGGATATCCAGCAGCCACCAGATCGGAGGAAAAGGAGGAGTTGCCACACCCAACCTGTTGAGGTGAATATCAGGCCGTGGGATTGCACTGGTCGGCATAATCAAAACACGGAAGAGGAGAGTCGTCAACATTCAGAGCCGAAAGCATAAGAAGTAATAGAGAAAATGTCCAAGCTAAGAGGAAGGAACACTGAGGTATTGAAAGCTGCAACTAGGAAAGTAAAGTCGGATTGAGTTCAGGACATGTTGCTGGCTGTATAGAGTAAGGGCAAGTGCCAAGACTGAAGGACAGAGTCTATAATTGATAAGAAGACCTCGGCTTTCCGATGTGGCGCTCAAGGGTGAACCTACCACAAGGATCCTCTCAGTCGGCTTGAGATAGGGTTCTAGAAGGCTAGAGACGCCAGAGTAAGGCACCAGCCACTCGTAGGACTCCTCTCTGGTCCGAGCAAGCAACAAGGGGAGGAATAAGATTTGTTCAGCTCTCTAATCATCAGTATTTGGAGGAGAAGACAGGATGGGGTTTAGCAGGACATGACGACTGGCGGTGAAAAACTACGATTACGTGAGAGAGATGTAGTAAGCTAGAGCCATGAGAAAGGAGAGAGCCGCTTGAAGTTCTTTCTCGGCACCTACTTCTCAAAGCGTTCCTCCCAGTACTCGTGCTTGCTATAGTCCTCGTTACTAGCCTGCGTGAGGAAAGGCCCCGACATGGGTGTTGCAGATAAAAGAGACGAGAAGATATGGGCTTGATAATGAGACATCATCAGTGCTGACGATAGGGAAGGAGTGACAGATACCAGAGAGGATAGAGAGGAGAGGTCAACAGACAGAGAGGGAGGAAGGGAGAGAGTTCAACATGATAAGGGCAATGTCACCATGCTGGTCTAAAACAGTCTGTGAGCCGAAAAGAACGTAAGAGAAAGAGGGCAGAAAACGCTATCTAGCGCACAAAGAATAGCAGTAGTCTTACGGGGAGAGCCTTCTTCCTTCCGTTACCGACGCTTTCTAAGTCCTCCTGCTCCGAGGCTTGTGACATAGCCATCGATTGTAACTATCCAAATTTTTGCCCTACTTAAACAGGGCTGTTTATTCCTTTGTGCTTGCAAGTTGCCGAGGATGAGGAGCTCCAAAGGGATTGATAGGCCTTCCTCACTCGACCACTTTTCACTGCTCCTCTTTTTTTGGGCTTTTGTCTGAGTCCTTCGTCAAGAAGAGCACCAGGATCGCAAGGTGTAAGCGATCTCCTCTTGTTGGGCGGGGTATATCACATAGGCTTGCTTCGTAGTACGCGGTTCCACTGCATACGAATGCCTCAAGTTAGACGGTTGTTGTGCCCCACCACCAGCTAGCCGCACAAGGCTTGAGCTACGGGAGCTCTTGTGAGTAATGCTCTGTGTGGATGGCGATGATGGACACCCAACAACTGATGGATGGTTATCGATGTCCTCAAACACTATCTGCGAACTCTGTCGCGTACTTTAAGTGATGCCGCGTCCAGTGGCTGTGGCTGTTACCTCTATTGGTGCTGCTTCTGTTGCTGCTGCTGCTGCTGCTGTGGCTGTCGCTTCTAGTGCCCCTTGTGTTTTTTTGCTGCTGGTGCTGGTGGAGCTGCTACTGCCTGCTGCTGCTGGTGCTGCTTCCCTAGGTCTTGCCTCTTACTGAACCCTGCTTTCCTTCTTGTCACCTGTCCTCGTCTTTTGCTGTCTTCTCCAGCAGCTCGCTCGCTCGAGCTCCAGGCAGCAGCAGCCTCTAGCTCATCAACAGAAGGCAGCAGTAGAAGGCGGGAACGACGATGATGGCCCAGACGATGCTCCCTAATCCACCCACAAATATAAACCCACTAATAATCATTGAAATGACTTCTATCCTTTCTATCCTTACACTCAATCAAGCGAAAGGGGGTCTATGCAAACATATTAGTCATCTCCACTGCTCTTGAACTCGTTCACCATGATAGAACTCACCTCCCGAAACTAACTTTGCTTTCCATAGCAATTTTGTGGTTAGTGCTCGCACTTCCGAAATTAGTTGTGTTCCATCAAGAATGACTCAGGGTTGGTTTAATGTTAGGACGAAGCAGAAGCAGCAGCAGGAGGCACCGGTGTGCTTGGAGCTGCTGATGCTTCTTCGTCTATCTTCTGATGATGATGATGACGATGATGATTGATGACTTCTTCTCCTGGCCAAAGCTTATTCCTCATCATCGCTGGTACACTCTCCTTCCTACGGCATTAATCCCTTATACATAGCAGTCCACGAGGAGGAGAGTGGTGACAGCAGGATATTCTATTGTTGCCATCAGAAATGAAGATCACCCTGCTGCGCTCATTATTAGATGAAGCACCACCGACCTGATGCGAGCTCACTTGTTCTCCGCCGTCAGCAGCAGCAGCAAGTAGTAAGAAGTACCGTCGTCCATGGAGAGTGACCGCCTTATCCGAGCCTCAACGAGGTAGGAGGATGCACCAAAAGTAACAAAGAGAGAAAGGGACTCTCATTATGATCACAGCCTTTTGTGAATAATAATTAACCGCTACCGCTAGTAGTACGGCCTCGGATAGGACGACCTTGAGACAGAAGGATGATGATCCTCTCCCTTTCCTCCGCCTCCGGTACCCTGCAGGGCTAGATACTGGAGCAGTAAGACGAACAACGAAGCCTAACTTCTTGATGCCCCTTTCCAGCACCGGTATCATCATACATCAATTATATGATAATACTACCATGTCTCCACCAGCAGCGCGCCTCGGTAAGGATAATATTACCATATCTCGGTCGTCAGATCCGCCGGCTGCTTCAGCATATCTCGGTCAACGCTGCTGCTGCTTGCAACCCTACCTGCTAAAGACGACCGAGATATATGCTGAAGCCGCCGGCGGATCTGAGCAACACTCGGTTAAGCGGGCAAAGTATAATATTCTGACGTAAGTTATGTAGCTTGGCATCAGCCGCAGCTGCTAGTGTTACAGTTCTAACCGCCGCCTGTCTCCTGGCCGGGCCCGGGGCCCTCAACTACTTCTTTGTCTGTTTTTGACCAGGTTACGGCTCAAGCGGAAAAGTTTGCAGGTAACGTGTTGTCTGCTGCGTGCAGCACCAGCTATATCTAATATACCTGCTGAGCCTTACCTTGATGATGCCTACACATACTCCTTCTTTTTCTGTGGCTCCAGCGCAGGCTGCTGCTGTTTGCTTCCTCATCAAAATCTTATCTGCGGCCTTCATTTTGCTTCCAACTCTTCCTCACATTACGTCTCTGGCACTTCGTCCGTCCTTTTGCACCCGACCTCCTGCTACGGTGGTAGATGCATATAGGCGGAAGTTGTTCTTGGTAAGGAGTTGAAATGCTTGCCGCCACGGAGGCGCTGCCGATGAAGCAACACTGCTATAAAGAACGTCATTGTTCTCCAGCTCTTTTTCCTCTTCGTCGACTTCAAACTAACAAACTTGCTAGGTGCTCCACCAAGTCAAGACATCGCACCATCACAAAGTCTCTTCACATCTTTGTCTTGGGCTTCTATCACCGGTACTTTGCACATGCAGATGCACGCACCTAGGTTGGCCATTATTGAAGCCGAAAGGGGTACTTCTAAGGAAAAGAAGAAGGAGGACTGATCCTCCTCCTTCCAGCTGTGCCTGACGCACCGTCATTAGCAGTACGTACTCGTTTCTTCCTGCTGCTTCACCATTATTAGCAAGGGGACGCAGCGACTTTCTTACCAATCTGAGACACTATTATCACCACCATCCGATGAGACAACGATAATTCCCGTCTTCTTTATGGACGATAATGGTTTTTATGACAGCACACGCTTCTTCTTTCCTCCTCTCCTCCACCCACCGTCGTCTTTCCATGTAAGGAACTAGTAGGGCCCCGCGTCTTCGAAGCAAAGAAGCTCTTCTGTCTCGGAGGAGCTCCGGCTTCACCAAGGCAACAGCTGCTTCCACCACCATTTGCCTTCGTCTCCTTCCTCCTCCTGCGGATGGCTGCTCCATTATTACCACCGACCACCAGCTCATCAGAAGAAAAAGGCGAGAATCTACGACCGCAGAAGAATCATCGACCCTATCATCAGACTCCTACTATTATTATAGAGAAAGCACAAAGACGAAGATGATGGCAAGCGAACAGCAATCTTCCTCTTCATCAGTAGTAGAACTACTGCTACCACCAACCGCAGCAGGAACAACCAACAACCCGGCAAAGCTAGCAACCCACCATACCCACCAGAGCGCACAGAGGGGGGATAATAATACTAAGCGATGCACGGTGATGAGTCCATAAGAAGAAGAGACTGTGACCAACAAACGAGGACGAATATCAAGAAGTATAGCCCTACTATATAATCCAAGATCATGTTGGTCCCCGCTGTTTGTCCCTTCCTCCCTTTCTTCTTTATCCTAGCTAGTGCCCTCGCTGCTGCTGTGAAGGTGGGGCCTCGACGATCGTCCTCTTACTTCTTCTTCTGTTTCCCTAGGCTACCGACATTAACCATTCCAAACCGAATATATTATCGAACCCAGCCAAAATAACCCCGTACGATGTGTGTCCTTAGTTAGTCTGTAATCATACCCGACTTCCGCATGAATATCAACCACGAAAGGCGGAAAGTTAATCACACACGAATCTTGAGGGCCAGAGGTCACCAAAATTCTCCACCAGGTAGAGGAAACGACCAAACCCTTCTCCCACCTCCTTCGTCATGCTCCTGATTGGAGGAGGAGGAGGATCCCATCATCTCTCTCCTGAATTCCTTCCTTTGACCTTCCTTCGTCGCTTCTTTTCTTCTTTCTCTCATCTTCCTCACCGCCTCTTGGTCCGTACACTCTTCCTCCTCCTCCTCTTCACTTATTTCTCTCCCAAGCTACAGCTGTCATGGTCACTACTAGGAGTAGGGCGAAGCGGCGGCGGTGGTGGAGGAGGAGAAAGGAATCATCACTGTGCGAGGATCCGCAGCATAAGTGGGTACGTACGTCCGGACTTCGGGAGGGCAAGAAGAAAAGCAGACAGGCTTCCTCTGTTTCTCCAGTAGTAGGAGGCAGGCAGGTGAAGAACTGGTGCAGTTATTACGCTTTTGGTGGCCTTGCCTTTCACTTTAACTGCTCTCTTTACCTCCTCCTGCTTCCTGCCTCGGCCTCCCCCTCACCTTTGGCCGAGCGCCGACCTTCCACAGTCACCAGCAGCAGCACCTAGGTACATAGGACGTCATCCATATCTGATGGGTGCCATAGAAGAATTTCGGTGCGTCACGCGTGGGGCGACGACACTACGAGAGAGTGTTGAGACTGGGAGGAAAAGCAGACGGATGCCTGCTTCTCCTCCTAGGTGCTGCCCGCTTTTCACAGGACATTCCTGGCTGGGTGGTTCCGTTTGTTTGTCCTCTTCTTGCGAAGCTGATGACCTAATAAGCTGCCCTATGTCGTGGCGATGGACGCCTCTCTTCAAGGAGACCAAGGAGGATGCTCGACAGGACGAGCGATCGGAGGCGAAGGTTTGTCCGTCCCCTCTCTCTTATCCCCCACCGACGGGAGTCACAACCAGGCAACGGGCTGGACAAAAATCTCTCTCTCTCTTCCCTCTCATCCGTCTAAGTCCTAGCAATTACTGGCTGATCGTCAGACCTACCGTGGCGATTGCTATTTATTATTACTTCCGAACCAACATCATGGTTCATCAATCAACACTTGGCTATTTGCCATCCGGTGGAGATGAAGACGGCGGAGCTTCAGAGTACGCAAGACCGTTTGTTTGCTTAGGGAAGCCAGCCCTAAAGAGCTGGTGGCTGGACCACAAGAGCTCCTGCATAATCATTTGCTGGTATGCTCAACGTCCACCAGGACGAGACAGGCAATACTTAAGAGATCACACTTCTCCAGCCTTTCCCGAGAGGAGAAAGAAGGTACACGACAACAGTTCGGTGGCGGCGGTGCCATCTTCTTCCGCAAAGGAGATAGTGAGTCTCCTATTCAGGCGCATGGATGTGAACTAAGAAGGGCTGACAAGATCGCTACAACAACGAAGGCAACAAAGGAAGATATCGGACAACATGCCTCGGAGAAGGACAGCTGATAGCCCGGACGCCAGTGACTGCATCCAGAGAAAGCGTGCGAAGCATAACTCTAGAGAAAAGAGAAGAGTAAAGAGCATTGCGGAAGCATTCGACATTCTGAAGAAGAAGGTGGAGGCGATGGGCTACGGGGGACAGCGCAGCCACTTATCAGTCCTATCCAAGACTTTGGAGATGATGCACGACATGAACAACGGTATAACTTTACTGCAGAGAGAACTCGTTGAACAATCCAGAGGGTCTGAGGAGATAGCCAGGGGAAGTAGAGAGCAAAGAGTTTCCGTCTCTCCTTCTTGCCACGATGCGTCTTCTCCTACATGGATGTTGCCTCTCCCTTCCGAAGATATCGTCTGCCATCCTCCTCCTTCTTCAGACGATTTGAGTGCCACTCTAAGGAATCAAAGCCTAGTAGACGCCGCTGCGGCATCATGCTCAGACGAGGATTGGCAAGCCCCTTTGACGACCAATCAGTCCGCTGTGCGTTGTGTCCTCTGCTGCCTATCTGCCGAAGACCATGAGCTGGAGGTGTCAGACGGCTCCCTGTCTGGAAACCTCCAGGGGCACGCTGTCTGTGTCACTGCTAGCCAGTGTGACCAAGGTCGGATGACATCTGCAGCCTTTGAAAGCATTACCGAAGAAGATAAGTCTGAAGTGACGTTGATTCCAGCATCGGACGGGAGTAGAATGTACCCTATGACGCCGGCTGAGGAAGAAAAGGTGGTTGGGCTCTCCTATAGCGGGATGAGCAGCTTCAGTGCCTTGCCTTCAACTCTAAGCTGGATTGTTCCTACCGCGTCCTTCCCATCGACTAGTGATACCCGTCTTGACGTTGGCGTGTCTTCTGAGGGTATGGCAGACTTCCTCCGCTGCGGAGGAGGGATGAGAGATCCTCTCTCTCCTCTCCTCCCTCATCCAGCGCTCTGCTATGACGTGGAACTCTTTAATAGACTTCTTCTTCAGCTTACAGCGCAGTAGTAAGAGTCGAGGTATGTCAGGAGGAGAGCTCGCTACGGGCAACTAGCCACAGCTTCAGCTTAAGCAAGGAGCACCACCACCACCTCTCTATTGAGGACAAGCACAAGCCACGCACTGGTGTCAAACATCCTAATATACCCATAGCAGCACAGATGACTAAGGAGATGACTGTCATCTAGAGAAACCAAGGTCTGAAGGGCGCGTAGTCACCTGTCAATACGATCGGTAGTAGGGAGTGGCTGGCAACACAAAGGCTGTCGCTGCCTGCACTTTGAGACAATCTAACTAACTCTCAAACATTAGAACTGCTTGTCCTTACCTTTGAAAGAAATATCATCCTCTTCTCTAATTCCTCTAACTGCTGGAAATAGAGTCAGTGCTGCCGAGTAGTCGAATACACCGCCACTGTCCTATTATTATAGCGAGACGCGCCTCTTATGAGTCAACTCCTTCCCGCCACGAGGCTTGATGTGTGCCGTCGGCCATATCTGCGAAAAGACAGCAGATCTCATGCCCATTATCATGGCCTTGAATCTTCTCTTTATTGTTGACCAGAAGGAGAAGACTAATAATAGGCCGCTGCAGAAAACTGCTAACTGCCATTGGCTGCTGTTGTTCGCATAATATGGACAGCATGCTACGTCAGGAGTGCTGGCAGGCTGAACAGAATAACAAGGGAAGAACAGGATGAATGCGTTTACTGAAGGCAGTGATGCACTGAGCCTTTCTTCCTTGATAGGGCCAATCAATCCATTTGTTAGCGCCTGTCATACTAGTGGTTCTCGGTAAATAGTGATGAAGAAGAACAATGTATCTCGTCGGTAAGCCACTGCTTTCCGTCTAGCACGATGCATTACCGTCGTGAGGAGTTTGCTCTACCATTACCAAGGGGATGGAGGATGGATCATGCTCCTTCCCATTACCTCTTCCTCCCAGGCATCTATCTGTCCCGTCTCTGCCCTCGCTGCTGAGCAATAAGAGGTGGGTGAGCTGCTTGATAGGGAGTAATAGCTTGCTTCGCCGGTTCGTCCCAGCAGCATCTAGAATGAATTTTATCTGCGGGTACTCGCTGCTGCTTCTTACTCACATCTGCTGCTTTCACTTCGGACTAAGGGGAGAAGGATGAGAACGAGTAAGTAAACAGTAGGCCGGCCGGCAGCCGGAAAAAATTCATCTGCCGCTGCTGGCGCGGCAAATAGGAGAAGACAATTTGTTGGCGTGGTTCGCCAAGCCTGACAGGGTACAAGGATTGCCACCAGGAAGCGGCATCATCGGCTCGGCCACCTTCACGCATATTAAGCAGCAATAAGAACGGAAGTGGTGAAGGACGATGGACACTAGTTTACCAAGCAAGACCGGCGAATGACCGGCATGATTGTGGGAGAAATAAAGGCGTCTAGTCATTGAGACAACACGTTGAGTGACGCAACAAAGAAGAGCGGTGGCGTACTAATGAGATCACCGCTCGCTCCGTCCTAGGCCCACGAAGGAAGATAGAAGAGTCATGACCTTCTGAGCGAGGCCGGGAGCGGGAAGAAGGGAAAACGATCTGGAGACGACAGCGACGCAAGCAGCAGGAGAGGAGGAAGAAAGAAGCACGTGTTGAGGAAGAAGACAAAGAAGGTACAAGCGTGGAATGACTGGGAAAAAAGAGAAGCAGCAGCCATGACCCATGACTGCTGATGAGAAAAGGGCGAGAGGGAAGAGTGAGAAAAAAGTGGAGGCAGAGGGAGAGAGAGAGAAGTGGGGGGGAGGAGACAGTGAGAGATAGAGAGGGGGAACGGGGAGAGAGAGATAGGGAGAGGGGCAGGAGAGAGAAAGAGGGAGAAAGAGAGGTAGAGAGAGAGAGAGAGCTGGAGGAGAGAGAAAGAGGGAGAGAGAAAGAGAGAAAGAGAGCGAGGCAGTCAGAGAGAGAGAAAGAGTCAGAGAGGGAGGGAGTCAGAGAGAGAGAGAGAGAGAGAGAGAGAGAGAAGAGGGAGAGGAGAGAGAAAGAGAGAGAGAAGAGAGAGAGAACGAAAGAGAGAGAGAGAGGGATGGAGTCAGAGTGAGAGAGAGAGAGAGAGAGAGAACGAGGGGGTCTTGGGTCTCTTCTCTTGTAATAGTTGTATTGTTCAGAATCGGTGAAGATTCAATAGATTGGGTATTGCACATCTCCTTTGATTTATACTCTAGATCGCGGTGAGGAAAGGTGCAACCGTCCCGCCAGCGAAAGCAACACAAGAACTATCCTAATGTTGTCGCATAACGTAAGAGATAATCAGTTAGTGAGTGCCAAGGAGAGTTGGAGTCATCTCTTGTTCCCTTTCTCTCGTTCCCTAGCCTCCTCCTAGACAATAGTCAGCTAAACTATGGCTCTTCTTCCTCGTCGTTGGCTTCGGCTCGCCTGCTTTGCCACCATCCTTATCATGGGAGGACAATGAAGAAAGAACAGCAGCAGCAGCGGTGGAGTCATGAGATGCAACAAGGACGGGAGAGCATACTTACTATCTAAGGCTGGTGGTGGTGGTGGTGGAAAGAACGACGTGCGTTGCCCGCATGAAGACGATGAGGAAAAGCAGCCAGCGAAGAAGAGAGGAACCACCCCCTCTTTCTCATCTCTGACTGGTAGAGTACCCTCCCCTTCGCTCTCTTTTACCTTCCTCTTCTTCTCATATCCTGCTCAGCACCACCAAACCTTCAAAATCGCTGCTTTGGTGGGAACGTGTGAGGAGAAAGAACGGCCACACCGATCATCGACTCTGTTCCTTCTGACTTCCCACCACCTTCCTGAGCTCTCGTTGCTTGCTTCTCTTGAGAAGAATAATACCCGGGCAGCAGTGAGTGGGACAGCCGAGAGACAGAGGCCTACCACATGGTGGTGGCCCCAAATAGTATCAAGCATCCCCGCTGCTGGTGAGAACTATCAACAACTTGGCCAAGAAATTGGACGCCAGCTGCAGCAGCAAAGCACCACCACCACCAGCGCCTGCATGACAGTGGCGATCAGAAAACTGTGACCCCCTTCCTTGCAGCAGGGCCTCTTCTTCTTTCCGCTCCCTTTGTCTATGATGATTCGCCCATGTCTGCTCGTCATAACAGCGAGGAGTAGCGGCAGCAGCTGGTGTTAGTGCACTTGCCAGCACTCTGTTCTTGTCGCTACCTCGGCCTTGTCCGTCCATCAAGTCGTGGCTTATGCGTCTAAAGGCTAATAGTTGCTGGCTTGAGCTGCAGAAAGACTACTACTTCTAAGCACTCCTGTTAAAGAAAGTAGTGCTAATAAGCCTCAGGAAGAAGAGACAAGAACACGACGTTAAGCTGTCTCGTATGGTTCTTCCCTACCACTCGTATTTGCTTAAAGCTATTGCTCGCCATCATGCCATCCTCATTGAGCGACTGCACCGTTTTCCTTACGATTCTTCGTCTTTGTTCCGCATTGGCTTCTCTCCTTCTTCTCGATCTTCTCTCTTTAGTGCTGCCTCCACCACCCACGGCCTTAGCATCAAGCGGCACACCCATATATCTAAGTCTATGTTCTTTGCCCGTTCTCCCACTCGCTGTGCCCTGCTGGCACAAAGAGAAAGAATGAGAGAGACCATCTTCTCGTCCACACGTTGCCCTGCTCTCTCCCACTGATTGACCAAGCGGAACAAAAGAAGCGCAGTGCAGAAGGACAAGAAGATATCAAGCACAAGTACGCCACTAAGAAACGAGCAGCCCCGCTAACCGCCATCGCTGGGAGTACCTTTTGCCATCTTGTTCTGATCTGCCTTTCTCCATCACGTCCAATGACATCATCAGAACGTGTTAACTTTCCTCTTCGCTTGGTTCTCAACCCTTAAATTGCTTTAAAAGCTATTGCTCGCCATCATCTCATCCTCATCGAACGACTGCACCGTTTCCTTACCTTCTTCGTCTTTGTTCCGCATTGGCTTCTCTCCTTCTTCTCGATCATCTCGTTTAGTGCTGCCTCTCCCCCATCCACGGCCTTGGCATCAAGCGGCACACCCATACATCTAAGTCTATGTTCTTTGCCCGTTCTCCCGCGCGCTCTGCTCTGGCCGCCCAAGGAGATAGAAAGATAGATCTCGTCCACACGTTGCCCCCTGCTCCTCACTGACCAAGCGGAAGAAAAGAAATGCAGAAGAAGGACAAGAAGTTATCAAGCATAAGTACGCCACTAAGAAACGAGCGCTGCTAACCGCCATCGCTGGGAGTACCTTCTGCCATCTTGTTCTGATCTGCCTCTCTCCATGCATCAGGTCCAATGACATCATCAGAACTTGTTAACTCTCCTCTTCTCTTGGTTCTCAGCCCTTTTATTAGGCAGTGGTGCGAAGTGGGAATCTCTCCGTCCAAGAGAGGGACATTCAGGAGTGAAGTCCCATGTTTTCTCAGAGCAGGGGATGTGAAGGAGAAAGAGCAACATGGAGACAGGCGGGAAGGAAGGGGAAAGCTCATGGTCAAAGACCGCCTCACTAGCTACCTGCTCCTGCTACTTTGCATAATAGATCTACGGCCTGCACAGCAGCTCAGACGACAGCGGTGCTTTGTCATGCGGCCAGGCGACCCACGGTATAAGCCTGGTACGCCACGGAGGAGGTTACCAATCAAAGGTTAACAGCGGAGAAAAGGGCCCGTATGAATCATCGAAGAGCCAGAACGTCAACCTTGGATTGGACATGTCTCTGAGAGAGAAGAAAAGAGACAGACACTTCTTCGTCGACCTTCCCACCACTTCCAATTAATCTTGGCCTACTTGCTCTGCGTTGCGAGCTCTCTATCCCTTGTGCCACTTTGCTGCATCTACCTGATTTGTCAAGAAGGAAGGCGAAGAGGGAGAAGAGGTAAGAAGATTTTTCCTCTTCTCCAGCTTCTATAAAATGTGTGACCCGGGACAAATGCCGGAGACGGAAGGCCAGGAAAATTGAAAAGAAGGATGAAGAACTTTGTTGAAGGGAGCTATCCATTAGGACCGAACCCGCAGCAGCCCTTCTTCCCATCATCACGTGCATCTTACAATGTGGATGGCAGGCTCAGTAAAGAGTGGGGAGCGATATTATGAGGTGGTTTGTTACCAAGCGGAGCACTTGTCTCTCATACTGCGCCCAGCATACAGACTTTTGACAGAGTCACTTATTAGCAGTGAAGCGATCCTCTCTTTCTCTTGGCTGTTCCTGCAGTCGGGTGCGCTGACTCATGCTCTCCTTCCTTCCTTCCTTCCACAGCGAGAACCTCTTCTCTCTCGCGCAGCGGAGAAGTGGTGGACATCGCACGAAGAAGGGCAATGACTATACAAGAAGGAACTGCTAGACATATTACTCATCGTTAGTTAAGCGTTAGATCCGGAAGAGTACCTTTTCCTCCTTGCCTCGCTGCGAGCTATTTCTTTAAGCTCTGCTGCTGTACGCCGCCGCCGACCGCCACGGTTGTCACGCTTTGCCGCGCGGCTAATATTAACTCTTCGGTGAGCTATCATGGTGATTGTACCTCATCATCTTCATTTCCTATTCTTCCGCTAGGGGCTACATGCTTGTCTTCGAAAGGAGTTGGATGCGGCAGGCACCCACCGGTTCTTACCATTCGTCAGAAGCCTTCTAATCTGTGCAGCAGCGGCCGTAACGCCACGACACTGTTTATCAATCTCCATCATTGACTATAATAAGCAGCTCCAGATCTAGCTATGTACTAGGGTGGCTGGTCTTGACCACTAACGCCGCACTGGCGAGAAAGACGGAGAAAAGAGGAAGCATCTACTTCTCACTCTCAGCAAAAGTAGTCCTCCTCTGTCATCTTTCTGGAAAGACCAACTCAGATAGTAGTTAGTCCAGTGGTGGAGGAAAAACCAGCAGCAGCAGCGGATGTCAGGGCTGGAAAGGATCACACAGGGAGACCCTAAGAAGAACACTCCATGCACCTTTATCCTGGCCAATTTTCTGATCAGACCAGTCTGGCCAACCAAGAACTAAGCTCAAATTATAAAGTCGACACACTTCTTTCTGGCCCCAACGAAGTAGCGTCTTCAAGGAGCTCGCTTCACAGCTACACAGAAGCGAATTACATCTTTCTCACAACCATGGCCCGAAAGCGCAGTGTGAATAGAGGGGATCCGGAGTACGTCCAGAGGAAGCGCTCTAAGCACAATGACAGGGAAAAGCGCCGTGTCAGAGGAATTGCCGCAGCATTTGCTATTCTGCGAGAGCAGTTGTCTGTGATGGGCTATGGAGATCAACGTAGCCAGCTTGCCGTCTTAGCCCAAACTGTACATATGGTGCAGGACCTCTCTCACACCATAGAAATACTGCAGCAGAGCATCCCTACCACCACTACGATTGGCACATCTGAGGCAGCAGCGCACCGAGAAGTCTCTTGGCAGTCCTTGCATCACATGACCAACGAGCAGCAGTATGAGCACAACCTGAGCAAGCAGTACGAGGAGACCTTGATGAGTTGCCAGTACGGGCATCATCTAAGCAGCCAGCAAGAGGAAGAAGCAGCAGGGAGCAGTGGTGAGGACGATAGCAGCAGCAACGGCGGTAGCAATAGCTGCGATGCCGTTAGTGCAGAGGTTGAATACTACGGAGAGGATGAGGAGCAATTGTCATCAAATGCACAGTTGATGACTTGTCTTGCGCTATTGACTGACGCAGGACGGGTTGATGATGGAACCCTGCCACAGCTTAGCTCCGACACGACCGAGGACTTCTTTCCTCTCTGAGAGCAAAGAGAGCACCTTATGGTCCTCCTAATAAGGCAGGATTAAAAGTCGTATGAGGATCATGTATCACTAATAAGACAGAAAGACAGAGGAAAACGCCATAATAATAAGACCCATTAAGCGACAAGTCACGGGAGATATTGACTGTGTCGCTAGGTACTTCTCGTTGTCTGCCAAGCTTGCCCTATAACAAAGAGAAGAAGCAAGCCGACAAGTGGAGCTTTCTGGCTCAGCCACGGAGATGTAAGCGGCAATAGAAGAGAGCAAGCAAGATCCTAGCTGGTTACGCGCCTACGGTTCTGATGTGATAGCAGAAGGCATCATGAGACTAGTCCACCTCCAGAAAGGCCGCTCTTGATCCGTAGAACTTTTTCTGCATCGCACCTCATTACTAGAGGTGTGACTTGGGTGTCGACCGAGAAGAAGCGTAACGTGAAGATCATGATGAGGGGAAATGCCTGCATGGTCCTATGATACGGAAGATCATGTCACGTCTAAAAGGTAATAAGTTTGATACCTCTTACACGCTGTGCGAGCCTCGAAGTGTTGGACATGCTGTATGAGCCCCAAATAAGTCGTCCCACAGTCTACCGCCGGCCTTCTCCTCCTGCTGTCAGCAAATGGAGCACGTGGTAAGAGTCTCGGTCTGATAACAGCCTACGTCCTCTGCAATGCCAAGGTCCGGAAGGATAATGATGGCCAGCATCATCCATACTATACGGATGTATGGTACATGTATGGAGCGTCTACGCCTAGGGTACATGCACGACCAACAGGGAGGCAGCAGCGTAGGAAGAAAGGCCCCGCCTATGCCAAGAAAAGGAGATGAAAAATGCTTTCTACGTGCAAGGATTATTATTGCTGAAAGGTCGTGTTTATTATGATAGGCCTCTCATGTCGTTGCATAACACCAGTGCATCATACTTCACATCTGCAGAACCAACTGGACGAGGTGGTGGTGTGGCAGTCATCAGGAGACATCACTACTCTTCTAGCGATAGGATTGATGATAGCTTCTTTGTTGAATGTCCGTATGTGGAATCCGATGATGATGCGGTGCCGTCGTAGTAGTAGGTGCTGCTGGCTGGCATGGTAGTAGAGAAGAAAGTGCGACAGCTTTGCTCTGCAGCCATAAGTTAGGAAAAAAGGCGAAGCTTTGGCAGGTGGTGGCAAGGAGGTCTATCACCAGTAGTCAACGCTTTATATAAAGTAGGATGATGCGAACGGATCACTGCAGATAAAAGCTAACCTCCACCCTCCGCGTTTCATCAATTATAATAAGCCATAACACTACTTTATGATAGCTGGCTCTGTGGACCACCCTCCGAGGTGTCCTGGTACTATGTCAAAGCACGGATTGGGGCCGAGAGCAGAAGTTTTTTGTATCGTTTCTTTAACTACTGAAGACGTGAAGTAATAATAATGAAGGCGTTGCTATTATGAGGCAAGGATGCCCGGCCTTTAAGCCAACCAGGTAGCTAAGGGCGGAAGGCGTGTGCTTACCAAGAAGATTCGATGGTTCTTACAAACGTCTGTCTCACCAACAGTAAAAGATCCGTCGTGAAGTTTTCTCTCTTGTGATAAGAACACAAGGAGTAAGGATGACGTGGTGGGACAGCCATGAGAACCAGTTCGGCGCGGCTCCAGCCGACAAGAAAGGAGCGTCAGGCTGAGGATCCTCCATTCAACCGACTCTGTTCTCACTTTTTGGACTGCGGTGGCTGTGGCCGCCTTTGGACTCACGGTGGGTGGACTCAGTAGAAGTGATGACAGCAAAGAGAAGAGGGAAGAATGATGATGCAAAATGGGACACCAAGGTTCCCGCAGTCACTGCTTCTGCTCCACTTTCTGTTTTTTTTCACGACTGATGACTTGACAGCGCCTACTATTAGTTCTATAATAATAGCAGGCCCTAGACTGTTGCTCCAATTCCTTCCCTTTAGAGGAGCAAGCTGCAGTTATTATTAGTATGAAAACTCATGACCTATTATCCCCATAGCATACTATGGGGCGCCATGAGGTGTCGTCCTTACTAATAACATGGCTGGCATTTTCCAGTCAATGGATACCGACAATCTAAGGAAAAAAGAATTGCCGACGTTAAGTGGCCTTCCTGCAGCTGCAGCAGTCGAAGAGAGCGGCCCATTCTATGCTTAGATGGGCACGGGATGCGACAAGAAGAGGAGGATACAATACCTAAAGCAAGTGATAACTTTTACGTGGATCGTATAATAAGCTGTGGTTTACTGGTTATAATGTACTCAGACTTTATTGCGACAACTAAGGGCTTTTCTTGTTTGTCAGGCTCATTTTATATCTATGCTCTCCACGCCCAGTACTGCGTAATGGGATTAGCATGGGGTAGGCAGATATAGCTCGCTTGTCCACAGGGCTCGTAGGCGTGCGGGTGGATGATAAAATCCAATTCATGCTGCCGGAGGACGGGGGTCACTAGGATGGGTGGGCGAAGTTGGTTCTCCAAAGAGTGACCCTTTTCTATGTCAATAAAGTTCCAAAGGGGCGGTTTCTGGTCCTCTGTGTTACGGACAGTCATCCACACAGACGCAGCCCTAAGATAATAACAGTGCAGTTATTATGAGTCTTGGGCCTGAAGGAGCCATTGTTCGACAAGAGATGGACTGATGATCTGATCGCTCTTTCCTTGCCCTGGTTCTTCCTCTTAACTTGGCCTTCATCGATTGTCCAATGATTCCCCCGTCATACCTCCTGCAGTTCCTCTCTTCTTATTATGCAGCTTTGTTGATGGTGACAGAAGTTGAAAAGGAGGAAGGAGGAGTTTCCTTCTTCCCAGGAGGAGGAAGAGACAACAAAAGGCATCATGCAAGGATTAGAAGAGTAGAAAAGACATTCCTAGCAGGTTCTTGGCTTATTGCTGTCAGACAACCAATATACCTGCAAGGAAGAGGCACCGTGCCTGACACATTGCTTTATTTGACCAAGCTGAGTTAGAGCTTTGAGCCATGATTGAGAAGGGTCTGACAAGTGAGCATCTAGCTTTTGGTCACCCATCATTAGCTTCTCCATGCTTCTGCCCTCGCTTTCCCCTTTCTTACTGGCAGTGATCTCGCAGGTGACTGTGGGCGGGGGGAATGCCACTCGTTGACCACTTGTCCCTGTTAATAACAATGAGCCACACGATCTCGCTCAGCAGTACCTGCCAGCAAGTCGCCATAGCAGGTTCTTTCTTACTCCGTGGTGGCGAAAGTAAGGAGACACAGAGTGGTAGTAGCTTCGCAATCGAACTCTCTCATCATCAGCGCCCCTCCTTTAGCACTACTGGCCTCATCAACCGCAAAAGCACAGCCTCCACCACTTGTACGCGCTCACTGTTACGATTATGTGGATCCTTCATCCTACAGCTGAAAGCGTTGCCTCATCATGGCGGGTTGCCTTTCTTCGCCTTTACCGGTCGCTTGTTGTCGCACGGTAGCAGGAATCTTTATGAGGGCAGCCTTTACTCTATGACCGTTGCTAGTGGGCCTGCAGAAGAAGATGAGAAGCCAAGAGGAGCGAGGAGCCTAGGGGCCGTGCTCTCTTCTATTTTGACCTTTGGTATTGACACTACTTTTTATCTTTCTCTTCTTCCCCAAATACTTCGAATAGCACAGCGCCATGCCCAGAGGAGAGGCTGCTACTAGCCAGCAGCAAGGAGAATGGAGAACTAACTACTTTGTCGCGGATTCTCTGCTGACGGCTTCGCTTTCGGTTCCCTTTCAAAAGAGAAAGTCCTAGTTATACTGATGAAGGAATAGTCACAGAAATGGAGACTTCTCATCCTGCCTTTTTGTCATAAAGCAATAACCAGATGCGATGCAAAAGATCTTGACAGTTTTCACCGCAGTCAGCAATAGGTTTAGATCAGCGAACGTGGGATCCTTAGGGTTAGTTGTTGTTGAGAAGCTCACAGTCTTCCATCGTGCTCCTCAGAGCTATCTTAACTACTCTCATAGCTGTTGTTCCGGTGCTTTTCTCCCGCATTATGCTGTAGAAGTAGAGTCCGCGGTGCGTGGCGGTGCTCGACTAGCTCTCCTTTTTCTGTTATTTGCTGTTGTGGAACATGCCAAGGAAAAGAACAGTGGATCCCCAAGATGCAGACTATATTCAGAGGAAGCGGACCGCCCATAACACACGGGAGAAGAGGCGAGTGATGAGAAGCATTGCCCATGCCTTCGACATTTTACGTTCTCGAGTTGCGGAGATGGGCTACGGGGACCAGCGGAGCCAGTTGGCGGTCCTCCTCAAGACCTCTGAAATGCTTCAGGAAATGGCCCAAGTCATTGCCTCTCTGCAGAGTAAGGCTTGGCTGTTAAGCAACAAAGTCAACTACCACCACCACTACCACGACTTGAGTCAAGATTTACTTTCCAGGGGGAGCAAATGGAGAAGCGGTGGCTGCGCCGCCCAGTTTGCAGCTGCGGAGCCATCAGAGGAACAGGTTATTTGCTGCTCGCCTTCCTCTTCTTCTTCTTCCCTCTATGAAAGTTCATTAGGGTGTGCAGCAGGGGACGAATTCTTCCTGCCGCTGACGGCAGAGGACGAACGACAACAGAGTAATATGCTAGGATTTGCTGCGACGGAAAAAGCGCCCCAACTTTCTAGTCGCCGCCTGGATAGTGAAGCAGCAGCGCTTGTGGTTTCGCCAATTGATCATCCTCCCGCCGCCCTAGTTGGAGAAGCCGTAGATTTGGATGCCGCCAGCGTCGTCAAGCAAACCGTGAAAAGCTGTCTGCCATGGCAACGAGACAAGGACATGGAACCTGACCACCACCGAGGAAGGAGCTCGGCAAACAGCGCCGTTTCATTACCGACTACGTTATACGCTTTTGGCGGCACCCTCTGCACTAGCCAACAAGCCGTAGAGAAGCCACAGGCTTCGCTATTAGAGCTCCTACTGCTGCCGTTACCCACGGATTAGAATGCTGCTTCCAAGTACACTGACGGCACTTCCTGCTCTTGATTAAGCAGCTTAGAATAACGTAGGATAGGCGCATAAGACTCTTCTTCCACCCCTCCTCGTGCTGGTGGGCGCTTGAAGGTGGTGATGGATGGAGGCTTTATCACAATGATAGGCTCTCTTCTTATGGCCCGCCTGGTAGGGAAGGATCAGCAATAAACTAGAATTGACCCACACTTTTTGCCATGACAGCGATTGCCCTCCAACAAAGTGGTATCCCCTAATAACGTGTCTCCTGTCCTTTGGGGCTCCTCCTCCATGCGCAGTCCCTTTCTTCTCTATTAGGACGCTGCTCCGTCAATCAAGAACCCTAGAGGCTTCTTCTTCGGGATTACTATTGCTAGAGAAAGATGCAGCTTTGTGAGAATGCAATGAAGACAGGGTAGTAGCTGTAGCTGGATGGGTCCATTACCAAGCTTTGAAGGACAAGCAGCAACCACTGGGTAGCATGCGCTGATTGAAGGACGAGACATATTACGTGGAGACCAGCTGTCATTAGAGGTGGTCTAGCTGCTGCGCTACAGTGGCTGGCAGTGCCAACGGGCGATCTACGGCGACTTCCTTTCTAGCCTAACTATGTGGCTTGCTACACGCGCTGCACTCTGCCTGACACCTTTCTTGAGATAAGGAAGTTTGTGGAAAGAGTTCGGACAGTCCCTCTGCTTATCTTCAGTACAACGCTATCGGGAGTGTCGGTAAGTGGCAGGCAGTACGGTACGTAGCGTAGTAGAAGGTACTTCCGTGGTTCAAACGTGATATACGAAGACCCAGTAGAGCTTAATCTCTCAAGGCACTGCCAACGCAAGGAAAGAACTAATAGTCCTCTAGTCATGATGAGAAGCAGGCAATATGTCATTTGCGACTCTCTAAGTCATAAGCAGATGTTTAGTCCTCACTCAGAAGGAGGTTTTTCGCCTGACATTGTTGGGCTTTTCACTTGGCATTCGGGCATGATAAACGGTGAGCTAGTTCTTCTTGTGTGCAAGCGTACTAGCAGGCATCATCTGCATCAACGGAGAAAGAGCATCTTGATATTGATATATAGGAACATAAAATAGATGACCGGGACCCCTTGTATCACTGAATAAGCGAACGAACGGCTTAGCAGTTTGGCCTTTGCCATTCTACCTACTCAGCTATCAATGTGACGCGACACTGACGAGAGTCACTTGTGCCGTTCGCTGAAGGGAGTCAGGGCCAAAGTATGCGAGCCCTTGATTCTTGTGAGGGGATTGATGGCTCTAGACAACGGTGACCGCATCGGCAGCTAGGAGCTAGTGAACTTTTTGGAAGGAACTGTACACATTTGCTCCAAGAAAAGAAGGGCATGGTAGCTCATGGGCTAAGGAGAAAGAGATTATGTCAGCCCAACCGCAGAATAAAAGAATGGGACGATGATAAACCAAAGAGCTCAATGTGACTGGACATGTAGCAACTAGAAAGGGCAATGATCCAGGAGGGAACTCCTGTTCCAAGTATGGCCGACGGTGGTCAGTTCAGGCAAAAAAAGGATGCATAATCTAAGGTTTGGATACTTCTGCCGCTTATGACGTCGCGCTGAGCCTCCTCAGCAAATATATTTGGCCGTCCCTTTTCCTTCATCTTGTTGATCAGAACCGTGCCCTCTCTCATCTGTGGCCTGCACGCGTTGGACCTATGCTTGGATGTCAGGTTCGAAGCTCACAGCACTGTGACAGGGCCCTCTGGGAAGCAGAAGGAAAACCCGGTAGCAGCGAGGAAGCATGGTGCTTCGATGCACCAGGGTCCATCATCATCCTTGTTGCCTCGTTTGTCTCGTGCTGCTTGACAACAACAGTCAATAAATCCATTGTTTGGTTGCTCTCTGCGAAACTGCTGTCAGGCGCAGCAGCAGCGAGCTCAAGATCCGCAGGTACGGAGCGAGCTTACAGGTCCAAACTAGAGTTGGGACAGCATGATGGTGGTGCCGCTGCGGTCAGTGGTGCTGCCGCTGCGTGCGGTCACAATAGGACGGCTAGACGGTGCCCTCATTAAGCTATCGGGGCCCGCTATCAAGATCAGTGCTCCCGCCTGAGGAGACACTAAGTAAGCGATTCCTGTCGTCATCTGAAGACGAGAGCCCTAGGCCCCAGGAGGCGGCGGCGGCAGTGAAAGAAGTTGCGGGAAAGATTTTTTGCTCTGATGGCAGATGAAAAATCTTCCCAAAAAGATACAGCCCGATCATTTTGTAAGTTTCCTCTGAAAGTTACAAAATTAAATAAACTTTTGCAAGAAAATTAGGGAAACCTACGGAATCTTTCGCAGTGAAACATTGTGCCCCCTCTCAGTTTCCCCTCATCTGACGGACCTGACACCACTACGGAACTTGATGACCGAAGAGCTGCGGAGTGGTCAGCCAGGGCGCCTCCGTCACTTTGTCCTTCTTCTCTGGCGCTGATGCTAATGCCGGCACACAGCAGCATCCTCTACTTACTAGGTGGTGATGGGGTGAGGACAGGCCGGAGTAGAACTAGTAGGTCCATAACAACATCATCACGAGGCGTTAGAAGAACAAGCCTGCTACTACTTATGGCCAAGACAGCAAGGAGAAAAGGAGGAGGAGGAAGGAGTGCTGCAGGAGGCTGCTGATAAATAGTGGAGAAGAAGATCATGGTGATGAGAAGATCTTAGCAGCTAGCATCCATGTAATATTGTTAGAAGAGAGGTTGGGCATGATGGTGGGTTTGAGGGGCAGTGCTACTTAGCACTAGTACCGCTGGAGTAATAGGAGAGGAAGAAGAGGAGGACGGCTAGGCAGATAGGAGACCATCAAGCACAAGATAGGGGAGTCCTGACTGCTGGAAAAGGAGCGCAAACGCGGGTCCGAAAACATCGCTTATTACTCTGTTCCTCAATGCTGATGCTGATATCCAGGGATCTAAGAAGGCTAGCTTCTTGCTGCCGGCCTACTATCCGCCTTGCAGGTATGAGGCCGCCATTATTTTTGTGGATGATGGTGCTGGAGCGGTAAGCAGAAGTTACAAGGAGAGGAGGAAGGATAGGGGCCCTGGAGGCTAGTAGAAGAGGGGAGAGGCAGTGGGCAAAGAAGGGGAGCAAGTGGAGCTAATAAGAGGTTGAGAACTGGCAGAACGTGGGAGGAGGACGGAACGCTACTACTCTAGCTATGCTGATGGCGGCCACCCTAAGAGATCCTGTGCTGACTGCGCCACTTTGGTCTGGTCATGGTCCCTCTCTCAACTGCGTCACCTAATGCCCTTTAGGGGAATGCCCCTCGTGCTAGACTCCTTATTTTGTTAGAGCTGCTGCGCTGGTTGACGGCCGCTGCTGCAGAGGCGCTGGCACACAGTGCAAGAGTGTTGAGGAGCTTCCAAGAATGTGACGGCCGTCATACCCGTGAATGATTGTGAGCCAGAGGAGCACTGAGCGTAGGAGAGGCGCGTCGATGGAGCTGAACGTCACACATCCTTCTTGAGCGATCAATAGTGCTTTGCGATGGCCGGAGTGGACATAAGCACTCCAGCAACTATCCAGTTCCCTCTCATGACATCAGTAATAACATGATGCTACTGCCAGAATGTTCTGATTCCACTTTCTCTGGAGCTGCAGCTGCAGCAGCCCATGCTCTCGGGACGTGATTTGAACCAGCACCTTTAGAAAGCACTGAGTGCATAGCTTGTTCATGACCTCTTCACTCTTCTGGAGCGGGGCCGGCCGCACATTTCAGCATCATGGCGCTCTGGTGGCCAGTAAGCCATCTTGGGTCCCACCACGACACCGTCCTCTGCTGCTGAGAAGTGCGAGGTCGTAAAGAGAACGTTATGCAGGGAGCCTGCTGTCCGGCTCTTTCTGGCCACTCTTTCTTCTCGCCTTCTTCTGCGCTAGTCTCTCCACTTCCTATAATCTTAGGGCTCTGGTGATGATTGTGCTTATGATGCTTTATCTCCCTCTCTCTGTAGCTAGGCGCTCCTCCTATGGTCGTCATCTCCTCCCTCTGAGCTTGCTCACTATATCTGTCTTCTTCCTTCCCTCATCTTCGCTTCAACTGCGGTCCTTTATAGTTGGCCCTATCTTCTCTATCCGTATATCTCGCTGTCCTATATATCCCTATCTGCATTCTCCTTGTCGGAAAGTCTTCCTTTTTTGAAGATCTCCATCGCTACTGGGTCACGCTGATCGACCATCTACTGTTATCATCAGTCTGGCTTCCTTGAGAACGAGATGATGACGCATCTGGGTCGAGGTGGCCAAACGAGGTTCCTTCATTCAGATAGAAGAAGAGCTCCTCTTCAGTCTCATCTCCGTCGTGTCACGACTATTGTCGCCAGGAGATAATGTTATTCATTCTTCCCTATTATAAAACAAGAAACTCTATAAACTTAAAAGGTGCTAGCAATTATTCATCAGCAAACGCCCATTGGTCTGCAGCATGTTCACTCCTCAATCTTCACGACACCTGGTGAAAGGTAGAGGGAGGCAGCCTCCATGGTCATTCTCTCTCGTCACCACCATTCTTCGGCCCTTGCTTTTGACCAACAACGTAGCCTGGATTTCTCTGGTCGATAGCATCTTGGAAGCCGTCTTCTCTAAGAGTGGTGATGAGCTACATGATGAACAGGCAGCCGTAAACGGAGAAAACGGCTTGTCAAGTCATCAATAGTAAGAACATATTCCACTGAGCTGTCTGCTGAGAGTAACTCCTAATCCGGTCCTTGCTGCTAAGAGTTTCTCGTGTGCTAGAGGAGCAGCTTTTGTGCAGAAGATGCATGCGTCTATCATCGTCACACTGTGCTCCTTGATCTCCATCTCAATCTCTTGATTGTCCATTTATTGGAAGGAAAACATTACTCTCAGTGCCTGAACAGTTAGTTTGCTACTTCTTGCTATTGCTAATCCATCATATACTTCCAACACTACTGGCAGACGGCAGGTTACTCCTTCCATAGATCTACTCCTCTTGATGATGACAGAAGGAACAAACTGCTGACTCCTCTTGAAGAGCAGAAGAAGGTGCCGCAGTGAGCGACCAAACCACGGAGGAAGAAAACATTTCCTTGGAGCTCCAGTCTAAGCCATCGCACCTATTTGCCTACTTTCTTTGCGTGATCATTGCTCTCTCCAGCAGTTCGATGTAGATAACCACTCATCGTTAGTGTTGTCCTCCGCCTTCCACAACTCTTAGGCAGCAGCCGCAGGGATGCCGTAGAGCAGCAAATACATAGGCAAATAGAGCCAGAAGCCGTGAGAAGCAATAAGCTGCAGAACGACGAGCTGGATAGAAGTAGTGGTGCTTTACTTATTCCCTTCAACGACTGGATGGTAATGTGAGCTTTGCTTTACCCTGCTGCTTATCGCTTCTTCTTTGGCAACAGCACTTGACCAGCGATGGAGACGAGCAACAGTTGAAGGACTAAGAGGCGTTGTTGGTCATCGGTAGTTGTTGATCCACCAGCGACGGCGCTGTACCGTCCCTCGTTCTCCCTCCTAGAGATCATGAAGACAGACGGCGATGGTCGTCAGTCTTCTTTTCCTTATTATGGCTCCCTCAGCTTTGTCCTCTCCTTATATGACAGCGGTCACAGTGCTCTACTAATATTTTTACTAAGAGAAAGAACGGGGCTGGGCATACCCTCGTAACATCCAAAAACTATAGCGTCCCGCAATGGGCACTGTTGGTTCCACAAAGGAGAGAGATAGAAGAGCAGCTGGGTGCGCAGAAGGAAGCTAGGCGAGGCCTGGAGAGGAAGAAGATGATTGTTGAAAGACGGAATTGACCCGTAGAGAGAGAGATGAGATAGAGAGACGCCCGCGTGGAAAGAAGAGAGAGACGTCCATCTTTGGGTTCCCCCGTACCTCGTCACTCTTCCGCTTGACTTCTCTTCGTCCTACCGTCCGCGTAAAAACTCTCCGCCTCAAACGTATCATTGCTGATGGAGAAGGAAGGGCCCGGCTGGTGCTTTTTGTGAAGGAAGGACAAAGAACAGAGTGGGAGAAAGGAGAGAGAGGGGGGAGAGAGAGAAGACCTAGGGACAGATCAGGACACATGGAAACATGAACATGTGACCGAAAGAGGAGCGGATGGCCAAAGCACATGCAAGGCAAAAGGGAAGTGCTGATTGTCTTGAGGAGAGTGCGGTCACTGTTTGGCTGTGCCACTCTCTTTGACGGACAAGAAAGCCAAACCAGCTTGAGAGTCGACATCTGCCTCTCTTTTGGTCCTTCTTGCTCTGAGTCTGCACCACCACTCTCGTTACATTAGCCCCTCTCTTGCGCCCTGCTGCTGTTAGCTGCTGCTCTCCTTTTCGACTGCCCCGTTCTTCTTCTTGACTACTCGGCTCTGTTCTCTTTTCTCCTCTCCAAAGGGAGCTAAAGAGAGCAGTGTGGGGCAGCCATGCGTCGCCAAAGAGGGGCTTCTTTGTCTCACTTCCTTCTGAGCGTCCAGCAGCGTAGCACTGGACTCTCTCTCTCTCTCTTGTTCTCTCTCTCTCTCTCTCTCTCTCTGTCTCTTATCTTCTCTGTCTCGCTTTCCTTCTGTGTCGTCTTATCTTATGAGTAAGTTGATGTGTCAACCCTATCACACCCTCACTTGTCCTGTTCTCTAGCACGGGACCCTCCATCTTTACATTCCTGACGCATCTTCTTCTCTCTCCTCTATGTCTCTCCCTCTTTTTTCCTCCTGTCCTCCTCCTAAAAGATCCTTCATACCTCTTCTTCCTATGCTAAGATTTCTCTCTTCTCCTCTCTCCTTTTCCCCTCTACTCTTCAAGCCTTTTCCTCTTCCTTTCTAGCTTCTTTTTCCTTCCTGAGAAGAACAATGTTGTCAAGAGAGGATCCTCGTCTGTTTTCCTAGAAAGAAGAAGAGAGAAGAAATTGAGGCGCATGACAGTTTACCGGTTTTTAACTTCTAGATTTTACCGCTCCAGCATATGCCTCACCACTCATTTGGGTCAGGCGGCACTCGATTGTGTGCTGGAGGGTACATAAGGGATGAGAGGCAACAGTAGGGAATGAGCGACAGAGAGGATATGAAGAGAAGAAGGGCAAAGAGAGGAAGAGAGTCGTTCTATGTGACGGAGAGGACAGCCGTCAAGAAGGCATAGTGTGCAAGAACGTGATTGTGAGACAGAGTGGTAGGAAGGAGGTGGAAGAGGAAGAGACTTTGGGAACGAAAGACGTACAGATGATCGCTCCTCTGCAGCTCTTGGAGCAGTAGTAGAAGTCGGTAAGAGGCGTCAGTTAGCAGCTTAGCATCACAAGGGCCTTTGGACTGGGAATGGTAAGACGTTGTTGACAGCCAGCGGCAATTGTCTGTTGTTGCGCGGCGGCGACACGTTAGGGTAAGGATATAGAGGAGAGAGAAGCAAGCAGATAACCCGCCGCTGCTGTCTTTCTTTCCTGGTCCATCTAAGGAATCATTGGCACTGACAAACGGGAACAGCGGGAGAGGGAAGATAGGAACGAGTAGATCAAGAGCTAAGGAAGATGCCGCGGAAACGAGGTCTTGACACTACCGATGCGGAGTACATCCGGAAGAAGCGCACAATCCATAACGCGAGGGAGAAAAGACGCGTGAAGAGCATCGCAGATGCTTTCCGCATCCTTCGTGTCCAGGTGGCGGCCCTGGGCTATGGAGACCAGCGCAGCCAGTTGTCCATCCTAGCAAAAACCTTAGAGATGGTCCGAGATATGGTTCACACGATCGGATGCCTGCAGGCTCAGCTGCTGATTATAAGGGAAGGACGGTCTTGGCCAGCCGAAAGGCTTGGAAAGACGACGGAAGCTGATCTTGACGGTATTCCTAAGCTTAGAGCCTGGGCACCCGGTAGTGGCTCCTTATCGGTCAATAATATGCCCGACAGGCCTCCGGAGGAAGAAGCTCAACAACTATATGGAGCCTTCCTGGGACAGCAGGAAGAGGTCGCAAGGGAGCCAACGGAGCTACTGGCTGAAGATGAGAGACAGAAGCGAGAAACTGGCCTGACGATGGCAGAAAGACAACTTCTCTGTGAGCTGGCCATGGAAGCAGCGAGGACAACAGAAGAAGAACAACGAGCTTCGCTGCTATCGGGCGCCACGACCTCCAGTCACTCAGCCAACAAGGAAGCGCCGGGCGGGCGTGAGCCTCTCGGCAGTGTCAAATACGTTCAAGAAAAAGAAAATCAAGCACTAGGACAACACCGTCAACTTATCTTCAAGAACAACGGCCCGCCCATCGATCTCCTCCCTGCATTCTTTCCATTATCTCCTCCTGCCCGCTTGGGAACGAAGGTGATTCCAGCCACCCTAAGTCCCTTTCCTGCTGGACTCGCGGACAGAGGGAGCTCCCCTTCTTCTTCTTCCTCTCCACCACAAAGCCAGCCACACTATCCGGCCACTTTGTACGACGGAGGTGGAGAGAAGTGTTTGTACATACCCGCCGCCACCGTGAACAGTTCTACATTCTCATCGTCTCTACTCCCTCTTATCCACCGCTACCATGATGATGAGGACGACTTTAGCAGTTGCTCAAGTGGTAGCAGCTGGACTGGCACTGAAGGCTTGCCATCCGGGCCAAAAGCGGAACAGAAGCAAATGGAGGAAGAGAGAAGGCGGCTAGAAGAACTAGTGAGAAACAGGAGCAAAGAGACAGAGCATCATGAGCCTATTCAAGATCTACTACTCTGTTGATGTTAGTATATAGCCAGCAGGCCGTTCGTCAGGGAAGCTCCGCTTGGTGAGCAGATCGCTTCATGTCTACTGTGATCTCTCTTCCTTTTCTCAGGATGTAAGAAGAGTAATCTATGTACCACCATTGTGAGTCCTTTCCTCGACTGTGGGAAATGAGACATTTGGCGGTCTTTGGAAGACCACCAAGAGCTATGACAGGGAAGTGAATCCATTGGCAGCACGGCTTGCGTTGTCTTCATATATTAGAGTAGTGAGCTAATAGGAGGAAGTAGACGGCGGCGGGCACAAGACCTGCATAAGATGGGAGCGGGCCCAACGGGCAGCACAAACAACTGCCCTTTCTTATTTCTAGACTTTACTGAAGCCAAGGAACTTTGATGAAGATTAGGCCTTGTCGGCAATCCTCTAGCTTAGGCGCCCCTGCTTCTGTGTGCATGCGGTGATGCGAAGATCATATTGACCGTAACGGGAAGGCTTAAGGGCTTAAATCCCGTCGTCATCAGCTTCTAATATCTGGCACCATCACTAGAACTGCCTTTTTGGAACGCTACACGCTCTGGATGAGTCAAGTTCAAGCAGGCGGCAGGAGGCAGAGGACACACGCAACCTTGACAGAGAAGAGTCTACCAGCTTCACAGAGAGTAGAAAAGATCAACGACGAGGACTGGAAGAGCAGAGTGACAAGGGTCAGTAAGTAGTGTCTGTGTAAGGAGAAGATCGACGTCAGAGGAGGAGTAGGAGCGACACCCCAATGATGAAGGTGCGCTTCTTAAACTAGGGTATGGGCGGAGGAGTGATGAACAGCAGCCGGTTATCGCCATAAGAGGCGGCGGCTCCCGACAGTGCAGAGGTGTCACTTGTAGGATCTCCTTCACGCCTGTCTCCGTGATCTGCTGCAGTAATAGACGACGGCGTAGCCAGCAATATTGACACTCTATCAACACAACGGAGATCACCGGCAAAAAGGCCTTAGTACAAGGAGTTGGGATCACTTAACCAGAGAGAATGGGCACTGCTGATTATCAAACTAACTTTCACCTTGTCAATCAATTGGTGTTCGCCATTCAGGAAGGGTAGGGGTCTCTTCCCTATTTCACGGACGACCCAGTGCAAGGACCAGAAGAAGGGCAACAGTGAGATGCATAGGACGCATTCAGCAAGCGCTTGACCTTCAAATGTAGGACAAAGACAGGGAGGTGGAGAGATGACTGGGTGGTTAAGGGTAGCTAGGGCGGGTGCTGATGACGTGACGAGGATGTTTGCTATGCTTACCTGGTTGACGTTGCGGATAAGAACTTTGGGTGCAAGCAGGTAGGGAGAAGGATGGGTTCATGGTAAGTGACGATGCGACAAGTGAAGATGGCTAGCGCTGCGTTTTTACGTCAAGAGGATGGCCGGGTTTTGTGATACACCGGCCAAAAAAGAGAAGTTCAAGCTGCATTGAAGACAAGATGGCTGTGGAAGAACGAAATGGGTTGAGCCCATGGTGCCGAGGGCTGTGTGGCCATTACTAGACGCGGCTAGTCTGTTTGCTACGGGTTATTAGGATTGGGTTGCCTATTGACGACGGAGACAGAGACCAGCAGTGGACTCTTATTACTCTAACAGACTCACATGGAGATCTAGCAGCGATGCAACGATGGTGCCGAGTTCAACCAAGCATCAGGCAAGGGGCGAGGTGGCAGAAAGCTGACTTCTTAGTTCCTCCTCCCCTTCGTAAGTGTATCTGGGTTGAACGAAGAGCTCTAATCGACACGTGAGCGATCATATTCCTACTTCTTCTTACCCTTGAGTCTTTCTAAGTTGATGGAGTGCCAATAGGTTGGTCTTAGCCCCCAAGTTGTCTTGAACCAGCTCTTCCTCGTACAAAGGGTGAATATAGATCGCAACTTCTTCTCACTGTGTGGTCAGACTGTAGCTGTGTGGTCAGTTTCGCGCTGGCATCACACCCTGTGTCAATCTCCTCATTATTAGAGTAAGAGAACAACCAAGAGGGCAGCGCCGAATGCATGCGAAGTGCTAACTGCTCCTCCTACCATCAGTCAGTCACTAGCAACCAGTCATCGGAACCGGAAAAGGTATTGGCACTGATGATAATGTTGCAAGCGCCACAGCCACCACCTGGGGTCTGAGCTGATAGATTTTTATCGTTGATTGAGGCATCATGACCATTCTCTTGTCTGCTCTATTGGCCAGTAGTAGCGCTCCTCTTCTTACTTGTTGCCGCACATCATCCCGTACATTGTTATTATCGTGCCTGTTGCCCATACCAAATAAGTCGCATCACTACCTGTACGCACATCACTGAGAAGTGGCCAAACATTGGCCGGTTAGGACTACCTGTAGGACCAGAAGAGCTATTAGAACTACTATTTATATTAGAACTACTATTTATAAAAGAACAAGATCCCACCGCCAGCCAGATAGTGATATCAAGCTTCCGCCTTCTTTCCCAAGAATTTTGGGGACACGCCACATTCTGGACATCAGCCTTTGACCAGTCCGGAGCAGGATGAGGAAGCTTTTCTTTGGCCTACAAACAAGGGATCGCCCCGACAGGCGGGTCAATGCCTTGAACTAACTAAAGGCGAAAGAAGAAGAAGAAGCTGCTGACCAAGGAAGATGATGTGCTTGTTTGCTTGGCTTGTGTGTTGACCGTTTACTCTATAGATTTCCTGGCTTCCCAAGTGGCTAGTCTCTTACTCTGTCAGACTGCGAGCCTCTCCCCTGTCCTCTGTGTCCTAGATAGAACCTTGCGGTCCTGCCAGAAGGCGGGTGGGGGAGTGGCTCTTATAAATATATTGGGGAGTCTGGGATGGGTGGGTGTCTCCCCTAAGGGCCATCCATTATTCGCTCCCTTCCGCCTGTGTAACGGTTTGTAAACCTGAGACTTTTGGTGTTGCGCTGGCTCTTCGGTAACCCAAAGAGAGGAGAAGAAGAAGGGGGAGCGACTCTGTCTCGTCTGATGTTCATCATCTAACGGCCTTGTCCTATGTCTATCACTGTCTGTGGGAAGCGGCTCTTGGGCTCGTGAGGTCTTCTTATTGTTTTATAACATCAGGAGTTGGCTGGCAGTGCCATTGACCATGAGGAAATCATCTATCCTCCGCTTCTCTTCTTACCTCTTCTAGCTTTTTATAAGAAAGCAGTGAATGAGGGTTGTTCTTCTGATGATTGATCTACGGCACTACTGCTGAAGGTCGAGACGTCCATTGATGAAGAAGGAGACGAAGGCAATACACCTCTGTTTGAAAAAGGTGCACCACCACCAAGCCATCATCAGGTAACTGTCATGAACTGTCATCACTTCCGCTTCTTTATTATGGACTACCTATCTCTTCTTGTTGTTTTCTTAGACGGGTGGACGGGCAGGACCGTGGTGGGAGTGAGGAGGAAAGCAGCAGTCAGATAGCTTCTCTAGCGCAAAAAAACAGGAACAACTATTCTTTGGTCGCTCTTGTTCACAGACTAGAAGAATGGGCTGTCTTGTTTCTTCTATGTTGTCATGGCAGGCATAGCGAGAGTGCACTTATACTACTTCCTTCCTGTCAAACGGCCAACAGAAACCAAGCAGGAGAAGCAGCGCCCGCTGTCAAAAGACGATGATGATAATGGGTGCTATCTTTAGGAACAAAGATACGGATCATGTCTAGTGTTCTTGGAACTGAAATATCAAAAATGGTGGCGAAGGTTGAGCTTCTTTCTTCTTCTGTCTTCCCTCGATGCTAGTGTCGGGCCCCTGCTATTGAGCTCTCGTCCTCATTATCAAAGGTAAGCCTCTTGACCATTATCTCTTCTCCATCAAAAGGAACAGCAGGCTCTTATTATAGCGGTAGAGGCAATACTATCTATGAAGCTCTGAGCTGACAGGAGGATGTGCGACGAGAACGGCCAGACGCACTAATGTTCTCTCAGAAGAAAGAAGGACAGGGTATCCTATGTCACTATGGAACTCACTCTTCTTCTTCCCGCAAACTTTTCAAGAAAAGAAGGATGGCTGTCTCTTCTCTTATGACCGATGACGGAACTTTCTACGCATCTCTTTCCTCCCATCACTGGTTTATTATGCTACCTTGATATCTACAGTTCAAAGGAAATTTCTTGGCTTCTATGGCTGCCTTGCATATACACCGATCTTCTTTGACTTCATCACGGAAGTTTGTACATGGATGCCACCTCTACCACCTCTTTCCATTGACCCTCGGCGAAGAGAAGAAGGAAGAACAGGCCTTTGCTCTGTCACTGCGCTGCTACCAACCGACAGAACCTTGAGATCATGCATCTCTGCTCATGACCTTGTGGCGGTTACCTTATACTGATTCCTTGGCCCTCACTATCGAAGCTTGTGTGCCTTAGAAGCCTACTAGAAGTAACTGGATATTTAGGTGCTTGCCAATGATGGCTTCCAGTGACTCACAGTGCCGCAGATCTGTAGGCAGAACATGAGCAGAAGAGCGCTGCAGCTGCACTCGCCGTCTGGTCTCACTTGAAGCTTTCCTACCGTCTTCGCCCGTCTCTACCACTCTATTCTCCCATGCATTGCTTGGCCGTTGCCGCTTCACGAAATTCCAGGAATGATCTATCGTCGCAGCTCACCGTCACCTCTCGGGTAGGACTCTATTGCTACGACCTATGGTTACGTTATCTACCCTTCTCGTATCTGCAGGAGTGGAGATGGACATTAGCCAGAGAAGGGATATGGGTAGCCAGAGAACGGACAGCAGTCACATCTCCGCCTTTTCTTCTTTTTATTACCTCATCCGCTGCTGATAGCCATCGCTACTCTCACCACCCTATGCCTTCTCGTCATTTCATGAAGAAGAGACGAAAGTGTCTCATAGTGGCGGTATTATGATAGCCTTGACCCTAAGAATGATGCAGCAGGAAGACTGATTCTCGAAGCGGCAGAGACGATGCTGATCTAAGTGAGCCTGTCGGTGGCCGAGACAAGGTTCTTTCAAAAGGTCTGCTGTCGTAACTCTTGCGACATTGCATGCTGCTGCACTAGACAGCTGAGACGGGAGGATTGGGAAAGCGATTGAAAGGAGATGATGACGCTAACCCTTCCAGTCGGAATCTGCCTTCCTCCTTTTTCTCTCCCGCAGCTCAGAACGAAGGACGGTTCAGTGAGGGAGCCGCACCTTCAGAGCAGGAGTTCTTTTAGTCAAACAATCTGCGGAGCAGCACCCCCGTTCCAATTAGAAGAGGAAGAGGATAGAGCAAAGAAGGAACTCCTCCCTGCGGGAAAGTGTCTTCTTCCTCCCGCTGCTTCCACATTGTTCCGAACCTGTCAAGAGACACATTTTAAAAAAATCTTCTTTTGTTCATTTCCTTCTTTTGTGACAGGAAAGAATCTAGTTCGGCCGCAGCCAACAAAGCTCTTGTCCTTGAAGTTGCTGATGGTCCCAGCAGCCCCTTGTCTCACGTTCTCTGCTGGATTTTATCATCGTTCATCGGCGCTCAACCTCTTCCCTCCCTCTTCTCCTGCTGTCTCTTGTCCGTCTCTTCCCACTTGCATGCTCTCTTTAAATCGCAGCGGCTGAAGAAGCTCAATGCCTCGTTTCTTCCCTCAGGCATTCCCCCCCTGTAGCAGTTGCTTCTCTTATCACATTGATGGCCCCGTGATGCCATTCTCTTATCTATGATCTCTCAGATGTCACCACCCCGCAAAGTTCGATTCCTTGCTCCTCTTCCTGGTGGCAGCTTTTACTCTCCTCGCGACTGTGAACTATGAGAAGATCGAAGATAGAGAGGTAATGAAGCTGAACATTGACTGCGGGAGAGAGGAGTGACGGTCAGTGGTTCCCTTGCGAGTTAGGCCGCACAGTCCGCTAGTCCCTACTAACACAATGTCTGCTAAATGTGATTAGTTCAGAGCTTGCGAGGGAGCAGAGGAAGAAGGGACAGAGCACAAAGATGTCTGGCAGTACGGCGGATAGTCCCGTCCGTTAAATGTGATGATCAGAAGAGAAAGGCGGGTGTTGCAGCTGCCATCATCTCTCTCTATAAGGAGGTGCTTGAGATGACAAGGCTAGAGAAGAGGCTGCCTGTACAAAGGAGAAGAAAACCATGCGCCGTTCCCTATCATCTTCCCCGAGCCTCTTAACTAGAAAAAGAGCCAATGAGCAAATAGAGGAGTGAGAGGGGAAAGATGATGACCTAGTAGTGCGAAAACCCATGGAGCCAACCAAGCAAGAGGAAATAGCACCAGTACCGCTGATGGGTAAAGGAGCAGTAGAAGAAGGCACTTCAGCAATAGCCCAGCGATCTGCTTGACATGGTACAAAAGGCTTCGAGGCCAATCAAAAGAGAGGAGGAGCCCTTTCACTGACTGTCTTCTCATGATCCACTCTTGCCTCTTCTTCGTTGGATAGTAGGACAGCGCTAGAAAAAGCTAAGTCGTCCTTCTGTGTGCTCATCAACAACTAAGAATCAGACAACAAAAAACATACAGGCGGGAAGAGGTGAAAGGAAAGTAAGTACCCGTCGACCCTTGTGGGCGGAACATGCAGCATTAGCAAGAGAAGATTAAAAACAAGCATCTAGAGGTTGTGCTACAAGGAGCGAACGGAAACTTGCTCCGGGCTGTGCCGCTCTCCATGCATGCTGCTTGTTGATACTGTCCATGCAGACGAGCAGTAAGAAGAGGACAAAGTGGTCGACGGCTTATAAAGGTTCTGTCGTGCCCTCTCCACGTGGCACCTGCCTTCTTTCTCTGGTGTTTGACCTTGAGATTATCGCTAGCTGGGATGTACGATCTAAGCATGTCTCTAAGCTGCGCCTCAGAATGTTTTTTCCTCTATTCCCTACGGGTGTTCAACTGTGTCTTTAAGCGTTGATGAGCGTTGCTATGATGATGCCACCAGGACATCTCTCTCTCTCATGCATTTACTCGTCAGAAGCTTTATAGAGGTAATGCGAACGACCACTGAGTCGTGGAAAGGGAATGTCATCATACCATTTATAGTCGTTTTATGCTTGCTTGAACAGCGCAGGGAGAGTAATGATATATATTTTTATAAGTGACGACAATGTAAAAGATAAGCCATCATCAAATGTGCGATTAGTATAAGGGAGAGAGAGAGAGGGAGCGCGAACCATCCTGTGCTGCAAGACAAAAGGCTAGAGAACGGCAAGCAGAGAGTACTCGTTCGACCAAGAAGGAAGTGCCTCTTCGAATCGTCCAGCCAAGCTTGAGCATGGCCGATAGATAGACTAATAGTAAGAAGAGCCCATGGGTCGCTCAGACTCTGCGTCTTCAGTGTCTTCGTCTTCTTCTCCTTCCTCATCTGAAGAGTAGTTATCGTTCTCTCTCAAACTCCCTCTTTCATACCAAGTAGAGTCTCTCGCATGATTAGCGCAAACCCAGCGTATCTCTGTTTCCTCGTTGAGCCGTTGAGAGGCTTTCACCCTCACCGGACGGAGACCGCCCAACGTTGCGCTTTTCGTCCAATCATTAGAAGGAAAGAGGGAAGAGAGAAGTGACAGAAGTTCCTTTCGTCTATCTTCTGCGAGCATCGCATTCATCAAGCCAAGAGCCTCACCTATGAGCTCTCCCATACCTTCCCTGCTTGCTGTCGTTTGTCTCTTTCTCGTTCCTTCCAGCTCCAAAAGAGTGAAGACCTCCAGCTCTTTCTGCAGCCTCACGGCAGCCTCACTGGGAGGAGGGAGAGATGAGAAAGAGAGAGAAGAAAGGAGGGTCTCATACATATGTTGCTGGTTCCCGACAGGCTCTCTTTTTCCTAATGCGCCAAGGAGAGAGAGCGCAGACTCGTCTTCCACAATCCCCGCAGCCCTGATAAGCAGCAGTGTGCTGTGGAAGACTTGCCAAGCGCCACGAAGAAGCTCCAAGGGGTCAGGGGCCAATGAGGACAATGAGGAGGAGAGAGACGAACCAGATGACGCGAGAGAGAGAGAAGAAAGAGAAAGAGGCTGCCTTGATGCACAAGGAATATCCCCAGAATGCCCTTCACAGACGAACTCCAGAGAAAACTCTTGGTCAAACACTTTCGACTTTTTCAGTCTCCTGCCCCAGCCTCCACCTTCTTTTGGCCTGGACTCAGGAAGAAGTATCCATAGAGAAGGCAGAGATTGTCCGCGAAGCTCTTTCAATCTATTTCTCGTTTCCTCTTCCTCTTCAGGGTCGATATCTTCTCTCGCCTTCTTTCTTCGGGTTCTCCTGTTATCCGCAGCCTCTCCACTCTGGAAGCGGATGCGGGAGAGAAGAGAGATAACAGAGCGGGCAGAGGGGCGGCTCTGAGGGTTGCGTTGAAGGCAAAGAGAGACTAGATCTTGCATAGGCTCGTGCCTAACAAACTTTCTAATGCTCCTTTGAAAGGAGAAAGAGGGAGAAGCAAGAGCTGCGATGATTGCTGGTGACGAGGAGAGACAGATATTATCTGTCGTCAGTCTCCTCCCTGCTCCCGTCTCCTCTAGATTGCGAAACTCCTCCAACGGCTGGCCCCTTGCATACATTTTAAGGATAAGGACGCCGAGGCACCAGATGTCATAGCTTGAATGCGCTTTCACTCCTTCTGGCGCCCTATCACCGCCCTTCTTCTTGGTCAAATGGACGGCCATCTCCGGAGGGCAATACTCGGGTGAGACACACTCAGAAGAGAACAGCGTTCTCTCTTTCTTGGCACCCTCGAAGCCCATCAATTTGAGCTGGGGCGGGAACTGTCCGACGTTGACGATAGAGTCTAACCGTAGATCTCCATAGATAAACCCTCGAAGATGTAGATGTGCCAGACACTCAACAACCTTCTCTGTAGATGGGCAACGAAAACATTTAGCATTGAAGGAAAAGAAGAGAAGATCCAGAGAAGAGTGAGCTTAAAAGAATTGCCAGGGAGAGAAGAGACAAAAAATAAAGTGCGGGTAGACCAGCATTTGGGAGTCAGATGCAGCTGAGCAGGTGACTTTAGGAGGAGAGAAGGATGTGTTCTGTCCCGTCCTAGTTCTATCGTCCTCCTTACCCTTTCTCGTCGTTGTCCCTCTTTCTATGAGAAGAGTCCCACATCAAAGCCTCACCTTCTCTACTAGCACTATCCACCCATTGTTCTATCATTTTTCTCTGATACTCTCTCTCTCTCTTCGTCTTGTGTCCCACCTGTGATCATAGCCACGGTGCTCTGGCTGCTTAGATCCATCGCGTCGCCAACCATCTGCAAGAGGGTGCTTCCGGCTTTCTCTAAAACCATGGCCGCGCAAGGGAGGAGAAGAAAGCCCTGTTCCTCTCCTTCCCTCTTCGCTTCTCTCCTCACAATCCGAACCTCTCCATCAAATGCGATCTCCTCCATAATGTGCGGAGAGAGCGAGGAAGGAGAAGCCAAGAGAGAACGAAGGGCCTGATGCTCCGTCATGGCCCTAGGCTTCAGAATATTAGGAAACAGCTTAATCAAGAACTTCTCTCTCGATCTGTTGAGGGGAGAGCACTCGTAGAGAAGAAACCAGCGTTCTCTCTCTCTCCCTCTTCCACTTTCGATGGAGGTCGTGCCGGGACTGAGCTTGTAGTCAACGTCAGCCACACGTATCCATGCACCTTCAGGTGTCTCAAACAGCGCTGTAGGGGAGTAGGAGGAAAGCAAGTAAGGCATCAATGATCCAAAGACAGAGAAAGAACAGAAATAGAGACAATGAGAGAGCACGGGCTGGTCCACAATAGGGGGAAAGCTTGCAGAAAACAACCTTGAAGCAGCGAAACCAGCTCCTTCGCCAGGCACGGACATTGATCAAGAGAAAGAATAGAGGACATCATGGAGACTAGATGTCCTAAACAAGACGGAGACAGAAAGAAGAGGAAAGAGAGGGAGAGACCAAAGGCCCTAAAGAGTAACGGAGATTGAAGAGCGGGAGAGTGAGAGATAGAGAGAGAGCGAGAACAAGAGAGAGAGAGAGAGAAAGAGAGAGAGAGAAAGACAAAGAAAGGGACAACCTTCAATACACTCCTGCAGCTCTCTTAACTGGAGAGCCTTGAGATCGTTTCCTCCTGGTGCTAGGACATTGTCTCCTCTCCAAGCACCCTCGACGGGTACAGAAGATTGTCTCATCTTCTCTCCTTGTGTCTTCTCTTTTTCTCCCTCTCTTCCTCCTGCTCTCTCTTCGTCCTTTCCGCTTATCAGTCCAGCGCCAATCCTTTGATGAGAGGAAAGAAGGGAAGATGACGAAGAGGAAGAGAGAGCTTTTTGCACCTTCTCTTCCTCTCTCCTTACGTTGCTAAGAGAGTGGCGGAAGGAAGAGTAAGGAGGAGATTCAATGTCTGCAACTCCGTAATTTTGGTTCTTCTCAGGAATATCGTCGTCCTTTCTCTCTCTCTGTCTGTTTCTCCTCTGCCACAAGCACCAAGAGAGAAGAAGCAGAAGAGGCACTCCAGCTGCAACAGGAAGGATTACGACGAGGAGAGAGGATGAAGAAGACGAGCTGCTGGAAGACGAGAGAGAACGAAAGCTCCCTCTTTCCTCTTCTGTCAGCATGATCTCTCTCTCTCCTCCTTCAGAGCTTTGGCAGTTCCACTACTATAAAGTTCTGAGAAGAGAAGGAGATTGACAGTCCGAGCTATCGCTGCTCAGAGAGAGAGAAAAAGAAAGAGCTTTGCCATTGCTAGCTTCTGAGCGAGACAGCAAGATGTCTCCAATTCCTCTTCAAAGGTCTGACAATAGGGAAATGAGAGTAAGCAATGACGCCAGTTGGCAGTGCAGTTTCTGGATTCTTTCTCTCTCTTGCCAAGATGCGATGGTAAGAGAGAGAGAGAGAGAGAGAGAGAGAGAGAGAGAGGACAGGGGACAAAAGGGGACTGCACAAGGAAGAAAGCCAGGTGCTAACGGTGGTGGTGGCCGCAGCAGGAGGGAGGGCAATGGTTTCGAATGATGCAGTGTAAGAGTGGAGCCGGAGAGGGTAGGAAGAGGAATCTCACAGTTGCTTGAGCGTCAAGCTGCACATGCAATCATACAGCAAGAGAGAGACAAAGTGAAGAGACAGACGTGAAGACAGGGGAGAGACATAGGGAGACATCAAAGAAAGAAAGAAAGAGAGAGAGAGAGAGAGAGAGAGAGAAGAGAGAGAGAGAAGAGAGAGAGAGAAAGAAGAGAGGGACATAAAGAGAGAGAGAGAGAAAGAGAGAATGAAAAAGAAGAGTGAGCTGGTAGGTCAAAGGAAGAGATAGGCAGAGAAGAGAGCGAGAGCGAGAGAAAGAGAAAAAGAGAGAGAGAGAGAAAGAGAGAAAGAGAGAGAGAGCGCGAGAGCGAGAGAGAGATGACCAAAAAGCTGTAAGAACGATATGTCCTTTAGAAGCAAACTCTCCTAATATTGATACGGTCATATCTTGGGCTTGTCCCTTATACTCAAAAGAACGGACAAAAGTTGTATAAAAACCCTGCTCTGAAGGAGGGAAAGACGGGGGTCGGACACTACGTCCGCCACCACTCCCTTTCCTGCTCCTCTCTCTCTCTCACTCTCCTCTCCTCTCTCTCTCACACACACACACACTCTCTCTCACACACACTCTCTCTCATACACACTCTCTCTCATACACACCCTCTCTCACACACTATCTCTCACACACACACTCTCTCTTACTCTCTTGTTCCCTCACACACACACACACACTCTCTCTCTGTCTCGTTCTCTCTCTCTCGCCCTGCCTTGATTACTCCTTGCTATTTTTTCTGTTCTCTGTGACTGTCATAGCTCTGTTCTCTGTCTCTCCCTTGTGGCTGGCTACCCGTCCAGCGTTGTTGAGCTTTTCCTATCTTTCTTCTTCATTATTCATAAAGAGCTCTGCCTAGGAGGGCATGATGACCCAAAGGAGGCGGTGTCAATGATGTAACCTCACTGGAGGCCTCACCACCCGTACAGCCATGTATCCAGGCGCATGTAAAACGTTTTGAAGGGTTACAGTGCCCGTCCTGTTGGTCGGAGATGTAAGAGAAAGCTTGACTGTCCCTTGCCCGATCGCGCTTACACTTCTGTTATCGGCAGTGCGAAGAGATGGATCTATGACCCTTGTAGTCCTGGAAAAGTTGCCGGTTGCCAGTGATATGATCTGTTGCACCACTATCAATGATTTACCGCGCTTTATTGTTGCTGTCTGGGAAAGCCACTTTTGCTTGTGATGTCGCATTGAGCCTTCTTCGTTCGTTCTCATCCGCGCGAGGGGGAGACTTGGTATAAGCAACGATTCCAAGAGAGTTGATTAGCTCCTCGCGCTGATTCGCGTCAAGGGCATTAATAAAGGCCGCAAAAGCAGCTGCAGGTTTTGCGGTTGACTTACTATCTTTACCCTTAGTGCGCGATTTCCACCCTACTGGTCGTCGATGAGCATTGGCGGCATCCAATTCTTCGCCAACCGAGTTCTGCACGGTGGGTCTGTCCATTGCAATGAGGACAAGGATTGCGTCCACCTTTCCTGTCTCTCCTTTCTGAGAATCCAGACGTTCGGTGTGATATATATCCGAACGTTCGGTGTGATAAGCTCCTCTTTCACCAGTAATAGTCTCCTGTTGAACAGCTACAGCTCTACGTCGATTTATCTCGTCGATGAGAATTTCTTCCAATTGATCAGCAGTCAGAGTGCCCGTTACCGCGGACCTGAATTGCTTCAACAGTACCTCGGAACGATTCTGGCAAACCCATTAGAATAGATGCAATGAGGAGCTTGTCACTGAAGTCTCGTTGGTCATCATCTCTTTGAGCAGGTCGCTTGGCCTGCATTGTTCGTTCAGGAAAGTTCTGAATCTTCTCCATCTTTATGCTTGTTAGTAAGGAACTCAAGTATTAACAGAGTTGCCGACATTGACCCTAACCCAAGGACCCAATGTAAGCAGGAAAGTCCGCAACTCAATAATAGTCTCTCTCCCGTCCTTATTAACCTCCTGTGCCTGCTGTTCGCCCCCACCTCACCAATCTTACTCTTGAAGGGATAAAGGATCTCCCATGTTTATTAGCCTTTATTCGTCGTCTTGTTGCGCTCAGGTGACAAAGAGAGGTGAAGAATGGAGAAAACCAATGAAAACTTCCACCATCGCAGACAGGGAAGAGAGGAAAGAAGAGACACATTACCGTGATACGAGGAGAAGAGTGCAACCGGCCTTCTTAACAGAGGAGAGACATTTCTTTCTACGTGCACAGACATTTAGGAGGACCGACGACCTTCCCTATCAACCTCTCCTACTATTTTCCTCCTTAGTGCTCAAAGCTGCGCGAAGGGAGATAACAGGGCGTCGTTGCCGGTGACATTCCCCGCTCCAGCTAACGAGAGACATGATGATCCCCATAGAAGAGCTCTTGAGTCTAGTTCCATCCTTCGGTAAGAAGGAAAGGCAGAGAAAGAGAAAAGGGTGGCCTCCCCTGCTTTAAGGCCAACAACGCCCTGACTGGGAAGCATAAACCCCGCCGTCTCGCTGGTCAGCGGTAGACCTTCATGATGGACACCTCCTGCTGGAGCCATAAAAGCAGGCGGAGGAGCAAATCCTGGAGAAGCTGCTGCCAGACTGGCCAGCTCCGACAAAGAGTTAGTGAGGGAGTAGTGCGGATCAGCGGATGAGAGAAGAAGAGAAAGCGCTAACTGCTGCTTCTCTGCTTGGTCTCCCAGTTCTCCTTCTCTTTCTCCTTGTTGGACCTCTTTTTCTTGGCTTGGGATAGTAGTAAGGGACGACGAGGTTGAAGAACCCTCTGTACCTTCTCCTCTTCTCCTTACTTCTTGTTCTTTCTGCTTGTGCTTGGCCCAGTGGCTGTCTTCTGGTGAGCTGATAACGATACTACCTAATAGACCAGCCTCACTAGAAGATTGAACATCCCCCTCTTCTTGCTGGGAAGGGACTTGGGCTATGTCAGGCAAGGAAGGGATCTGTCGCCCATGATTAGGGGACAGGATAGCTAACTTCTCCTGCCTGGTGCAGGTTAAAGGAGAAGCAGCTCCAGGGATAATAACGACGGGACCCGTCTCACTCTGTTCTTCTGTGCGAAGAACGGGAATCTTGGGAACCTCATCTTTTCCCCAGTCACCTGCTACTGCCTTCTGGGCCATGGGTCCATCTATTGGACCGCAGAAGAGTAGCTTACTTAGCAGTGGAAGGGGATGGTGGATAAAGAAGAACATAGGGCCTTACCAATGATACTCTCCTTCATCTTCTGTATCTTGGTTCTTCCTGGCAGCAGTAGGGGCGAAGTTTCCGAGGCGTATGCTTGTTGCGTCCTCTTGTCTTCTTCTTTCACTTCCTTCTCCGGAGTTGGCTGTCGGGCTTTTGGGCCATGGAAAGGAGAGAGTCGTGTTCGTTGTGGGTCACTTTTTATAGAATCTCTCATCTCTTCCACCATCTCTATTGTTTTTCTGAGAATAGAGAGCTGGCTACGATGATAGCCATAACCCAGCTCTTCTAGCAGTGTCCTCAGACTGCTGAAGGCCGCTTGGATGTCTTTAATCCTCCTGCGCTCTCTGTCATTGTGCAAGTAACGCTTCTGCCTCCTGATTTCTTCCTCTTCCGTCTCTGGCTGATCCTCATTACTGCCGCTGCTGGAGCAGCTCCCGCTATCGAGATGCCTCTTTCTACTCAAAGAACTAGAAAGAGGAAAGGAGGAAATAGCCCAGGCAGAATTGGATGTCTCCATTCTTCTCCCTCCTATCTTGTCGCTGCGCTCCTGCGCTAGCGCAATGTGAGGTTGTGCTGAAGGATGTAACGAGAGAATTGAGGTCTGGTCTCAGGTTGGTCGTTCGCTCTGCTGGTGTCGTGACGAGATTTTTGGCTAACAATGGCTAACACATTTTACGTAACAGGAAATGTATATTGGGTTCGAGCGGAGGCGGCGGCCAGAGAAGACGTTTGTGCACTTTCAGGAAAGGAATAAAATGAGCCCGTCCTCTACTATGATCAACAAGATATCATGGATGCGGTGGCAGGCGGCGGCGAGAGCAACACCACAGTTAGTTCAGTGAAGGTTGGTGCAGCATCTGCTTGTCTCTTGTTGCCAAACCATCAAGACAGATCCTCTCCCAGCCCTTCTTCTTTCCGAGCATGAGCTGGATTTGCGGGTCGGGTGTGATACTAACTGAAAGTGGAACTTTCTCGAAACCAACAGGACGGGAGGTAAGTAGAGAAGGTGAGAGGACCAGCAGAACACTATTCTCACTAATGAGCAGATGGAAGAAGACAAAGGACATCCTTCTTCGTCTGCAAGCAGCAGGTTGACTTGTCACGAGGTATACTTCGTGGTGCTAGTAATTGCTTAAAATAATAGGTTAAAAAGGTCTCTCCTCTCTGCTCTGCTAGAGACATGATGAGGGTGGGCACACACAGAGCGAGAGAAAACACGTGACCAAAAGGAGAAGGAGGAAGGAGAGGAAGAGGGGAAGATCTGGTATCAGGTACTACCTGCGCCGGAATCATCAGAAACAGAATGCCAGTAAAAAGCGCGGGAGATTACCTAAGACCATCGTTAAACGGTCCTGAATCTTGAAGATCGAGGTCAGAGTTCACGGCCGCCATCATCACTAACACAAATGGAGCGGCGGGCCGGCGCAGAACAGTTACCCTGAAGAGTCGAGGAGCTCACCCATCCTTCTCTTGAAAGTGCACAGGCAGACGTCTTTGTCTAACTCAGACCATTAGAAGAGAAGAAGGTGCACGAAGGAAGGAGAATCTGCTTGCCAACCGATACACACCCACGCCGGAACGAACCCGCTTCACAGGCCTAACGCAAGAAGAGCACTATGAAGGGAGATATAGCACCATCTCCTCTCTGCTGCTGGCCATCGCTTTCTCGCATCCACCACGGCACGCGCTACCATTATTCTTCTCCTCCTTGGTGCTTGTCCATAGCAAACTCCATTCTCTCCTTCCTCCGCCAAACTCCTACCTAGCTATTCTAAATTTTGTCCGACAACAGTACAGTACGTCGTCTCGTGTGCATAGCATGGCGTCCTTCTTTTCAAGCTATTCGCAGTCTTCTTTGACGGACTTCGTGGAGCGAGGTAGTGGTGGTGCAGATCTCCAGGTTACTTTTGTACCGCGAGGCTCTGCACTCCCCAGCCCGCCTGCAAGAGGCCATATCTCTTCTTTATAGGCAGCAGAAACATTGGAAAGGCTGGAGATCAGACACCAGGAGACACCACTCCTCATCATTCAGAGGATGATGATGAACCGGAACCTTAGCTAGCAGCAGAAAACGAGGAAAGGAATGGGAAGAATCAATAGAGGATTGGCGGATTGGTCCTCTAACGTTGTTGGTTGCATGGCCTGCTTACTCGTCGTCCACTACTCTGGTTAGACAGGCTCTTCAGTGCCGACGTGACCTTCTTCTTCTCAAGAAAGAGTCTTCTGCTGCATTATTGCTTTCAAAGGGTTGGAGGCATCAAGGGACCTACTGACTGAGAGGTACTACTCGTAATGTTGCCAGATCGGAGACCGACAAGCAGTAGCATCTCACGCTGATGCTGAGTGGTGGTGGAGGAGGAAGAAAGATGTTGGTATAGGAAGAGGGATTGGTTTAGAAGGACAGAGGGTTCCCCTTAGGATATGGCCTGAGAGCACGTACAAGAGCAGCAGACCTGAGGTCGCTACTGGATCTATCTCCCGTTTTCTTCTTCTTTTTTTCCAACGTACCCTGCTGACTGAGTAAAATAGAAGGCAATAGCTACCTGTGTCAATGTTTCAGGATGAAAATTACAGGCCATGAAGAGAATGGAATCTTTGGGCTCACCATAAAAGAAGTACCTGTAGGAGTCCTAAAGTGCTTGAACATCATGGGGGGCGAATGGTGGCTCATTATCAGTTAACAAAAAGGCTGCTTTCCTGCCACGTCAACTCTCTATGGGACCACTACCTTAACTGATTTTAGATAAAGACCGCCTAAGCAGGTCGGATACCCTGATTGACTGTGATAAATGAGACTTGTCCCAAATACGGCACTGGAATGCTTAACAGAGAAGACGCGGTCAAGGGGTCGAAGTCAGAGATGCAGAACAATGAGCTTGGAAAGGGCCGGTATGTGACACGTTCTCTAAGCACTTGTCATCATGCCAACCCAGTCCCCGCATCTACCGAAAGTTTCCCGTATTTTCGATAATCTCATACTAAAACAAGATATTGAATCTGCATTTTAAGGCCTTAGAACCACTAAGCTCTCTCTAAAGCCAAAATTTAGCTGTATGGAACAGCTTCAGAGAGCGCCACATGACCGAGTGCTCATTGGCATCTGCAATCCCTTAGACTGTCCTGAACTTAGGGACCAGCATACCTTTTGTGTCGAAAGTAACGGAAGCTGGAGGAAGGAGAACAACGGGAAGAAGGTAAAAAATCCGTTGTGTCACCTACATCTTTCTTTCCTCCTCTCTCCTCTCTCCCCTTCCTTGCTGCATGCTAATGCAATACGTTTGATGATGGTACATAATATCACATTCCTCTCTGGATCATCCCTACTCTTCCTTCCCGTGAGCCCGCAAGATAAAGTACTAACCCTTGGCATGACGACCAGCGGCTGCTCCCCACCCACCCAGCTAATGTTCGTATAAGGTCATGAGACTGATACTTTCCTTTGTTAGCCGTCCTCTTCTTGTGTTATTGATCTCTCCTCAGACCACATGGGACCTCACTCAAGGCGATGAGCTGGTAATGAGAAGGTAGAATGGAACTAGCATCGGCTATAAGTACGAGTAGTCCGCGAAGAGGTGCTCAAAAGAACAACAAGGTGATAATGATGATAAAAGGGGAGATCATAGTGAGTACAGAGAACTGGGATTTCTGTTGTTCTTCCCTCCTGGGAGGTGAAGAAACATTGGACGGAGAGAATACTCGTATAGGTTGGCAGAAAGACAGAGAGACCTGGACAGTCGTAACTCCATGGACGAAGAGAATCAGTGCTGAGGCGCTCGCATAATAATGAGCGGCGAGCACTTTTTTGGCCTCTTGGAAAGAATGGGCAAGCTTGTGTTGGGAAGAAGTGTCAAGAATCAGTTTGGCAGCCCTCAGTTCTTCAGCCACCACCTCTTTCTCCAGATTTATATTGAGCTCCGATAGTGGGTGGCCAGGCCCACCCTCACCCGAATACCTTGCGATCTTAATCCCCTTCTTCATTTCCAAAAGTGTCAAATCTCTTTTTTTCCGCATACCAGCTCTGAACGAAGATATAAGGAGGGAGAAAGAGAAGCTGCAACCCGTTCACACTGCTAGCCTTCCCCTCTCCTTTATTATCCTATGACCTCTGTTAAGCCCCACCGCAAAGGAACGCTGCTCTCTAACTACAAGGCAAAAACGGAAGAAAGAACTAGAAGCACACAAACGTAAGAAGAGAGAGGAGAGAGAGAGCAGGGAGAAAGAGAGAGAGACAGACATTGCGCCAAGAGGGCTGCAGAGAGGGCATATAAGGGAACTGAAGGGCAAAGGGAGGTTGTATTAAGGACTTAGTTAGTCACCTAGGAATAATAAAAGCATAAAACGGAGACGTTGTGGTGCTGCCTGTTACAACTTTTTTGTCTTCTTCGCATGAGAAACACCGAGAGACACGAAAAGTGTGTCTTTCTGGACGTAGTTCTTCTCTGTCGAATAAAAAGAAGGGGAGGAGGATATGAACGTCCTCGGAGAAGGGGAAGAGGAGGAGGACGGAGGAGCATGAAGTGTCCTCCTCTAATGCCTCCAGCACATCGGCCGGCACCCCTAATCCCCCTACTGTCCACTGAAAAAAAAGCAAAGGCGCCTTCATATATGATGGCATTATTATAACACTTAGCAAGGGGAGCCCGCCGTCGAAGCTGCATCTAGACCTGCCGCTATGGGCAGAGGGTAAAAAAGAGAGTAATGCGGTCACCAACCAGGAGAGGAAGGGAAAGCAAGAGGAAGAGGTCTCGCCTGTGCCTCTTCTCCCGAACGTCCTTCTTCGCTGTATTTGCTGTATGTCGTTGCTGGCTTGCCATCGTAGCAAGGGACCACTTTGGAGTTGTCAACCTGTTGCTCCTCTGTTTCTCGCCCTATCCTCTGTTTGTTTCCCCTCGGCCGATTCCCTCTTTTGAAGCGACGACAAGACGGTGGTAACAGTGGCCTTGCCTATAATATACTACTATCAAAGAGAGGTGAAGAATGGAGAATGAATGAAAACATCCACCATCGTACACAGGGAACAGAGGAAAGAAGAGACACATTACCGTGAAGCGAGGAGAAGAATGCAACGGGCAATCTTAACAGAGGAAAGACAGTTCTTTCTAGGTGCACAGACAGTTCTTTCTAGGTGCACAGACATTTAGAAGGAGGGGCGAGGACCTTCCCTATCAACCTCTCCCACTACTTTTCTCGTTAGTGCTCAAAGCTGCGCGAAGGGAGATAACAGGGCGTCGTTGCCGGTGACATTCCCCGCTCCAGTTAAGGAGAGACATGATGATCCCCATAGAAGAGCTCTTGAGTCTAGTTCCATCCTCCGGTGGTAAGTAGGAAAGGCAGAGAATGAGAAAAGCGTGGCCTCTTCTGCTTTTAGGCCAACAGCGCCCTGACTGGGAAGCATAAACCCTGCCGTCTCGCTGGTCAGCGGTAGACCTTCATGATGGACACCTCCTGCTGGAGCCATAAAAGCAGGCGGAGGAGCAAATCCTGGAGAAGCTGCTGCCAGACTGGCCAGCTCCGACAAAGAGTTAGTGAGGGAGTAGTGCGGATCAGCGGATGAAAGAACAAGAGAAAGCGCTAACTGCTGCTTCTCTTCTTGTTCTCTCAGTCCTCCTTCTCTTTCTCCTTGTTGGGCCTCTTTTTCTTGGCTTGGGATAGTAGTAAGGGATGACGAGGTTGAAGAACCCTCTGTACCTTCTCCTCTCCTTACTTCTTGTTCTTTCTGCTTGTGCTTGGCCCAGTGGCTGTCTTCTGGTGGGCTGATAACGATACTACCTAGTAGGCCAGGCTCACTAGAACATTGAACGCTCCCTTCTTCTTGCTGGGAAGGGGCTTGACCTATGTTAGGGAAGGAAGGGATCTGTCTCCCATGATTAGGGGACAGGATAGCTAACTTCTCCTGCCTGGTGCAGGTTAAAGGAGAAGCAGCTCCAGGGATAATAACGACGGAACCCTTCTCACTCTGTTCTTCTGTGCGAAGAACGGGAATCTTGGAAACCTCATCTCTACAATCCCCTACTACTGCCTTCTGGACCATGGGTCCATCTATTAAGCCGCGGAGGAAGAGTAGATTACTTAGCACGGGAAGGGGAGGGTGGATAAAGAAGAACATATGGCCTTACCGATACTCTCGTTCATCTTCCGTATCTTGGTTCTTCTTGGCAGCAGTAGGGGCGAAGTCTCCGAGGCGTACGCTTGTTGGGTCCTCTTGTCTTCTTCTTTCACCACTTCCTTCTCCGGAGTTGGCTGTCGGGCTTTTGGGCCATTGAGAGGAGAGAGTCGTATTCGTTGAGGGTCACTTTTTATAGAATCTCTCATCTCTTCCACCATCTCCATTGTTTTTCTGAGAATAAAGAGCTGGCTACGATGATAGCCATAACCCAGCTCTTCTAGCATTGTTCTCAGACCGCTGAAGGCCGCTTGGATGTCTTTAATCCTCCTGCGTTCTCTGTCATTATGTAAGTAACGCTTCTGCCTCTTGATTTCTTCCTCCTCCGTCTCTGGCTGATCATCATTGCTGCCGCTGCTAGAGCAGCTCCCGTTATCGACGAGGTGCCTCTTTCTTCTCAAAGAACTAGGAAGAGGAAAGGAGGAAAGAGCCCAGGCAGAATCGGATGTCTCCATCCTTCTCCCTCCTAGTTGTTGTCGCTGCTCTTGCCCTAGCGCAAGGTGAGGTTCTGCTGAAGGATGTGACGAGAGAATTGAGGTCTCGTCTCGAGTTGGCCTTTCGCTCTGCTCGTGTCCTGACGAGATTTCTGGCTACCAATGCATGGCTAACACATCTTACGTAACAGGTAATGTATATTGGGTTCCTGCGGCGGAGGCGGCCAGAGAAGACGTTTGTGCACTTCCACGAAAGGAATAAAATGAGCTCGTCCTCTACTATGATCAACAAGATATCATGGATGCGGTGACAGGCGGCGGCGAGAGCAACACCACAGTTAGTTCAGTGAAAGTTGGTGCAGCATGTTCTTGTCTCTCGTTGCCTCACCATCAAGGCAGATCCTCTCCCAGCCCTTCTTCTTGCCGGAGCATGAGCTGGATTTGCGGGTCGTGTGTGATACTAACTGACAGTGGAACTTTCTCGAAACCAACAGGGCGAGAGGTAGAGAAGGTGAGAGGACCAGCAGAAGACTATTCTCACTACCTGTACTGAGCAGATGGAAGAAGACAAAGGACATCCTTCTTCGTCTGCAAGCAGCAGCTTAACTTGTCACAAGGTATACTTCTTGGTGCTACTAATTGCTTAATAGACATAAGGATATGGATTATTATATACGTCAAAGAGCAAAAAGGGAGGAGTCTCTCCTCTCTGCTCTGCTAGAGAACATGATGAGGGTGGGCACACACAGAGCGAGAGAAAAGAAATGACCAAAAGGAGAAGGAGGAAGAGGAGAAGATCTAGCATCAGGTACTACCTGCGCCGGAATCATCAGACACAGGTCTCTCCTCCCTCCGCCAAACTCCTTCCTAGCTATTCTAAATTTTGTCCGACAACAGTACAGTACGTCGTCTCGTGTGCATAGCATGGCGTCCTTCTATTCAAGCTATTCGCAATCTTCTTTGACCTCGTGGAGCGAGATGGTGGTGGTGCAGATCTCAAGGTTACTTTTGTACCGCGAGGCTCTGCTCGCCCCAGCCCGCCTGCAAGAGGCCCATATCTCTCCTTTATAGGCAGCAGAAACACCAAGAGACACCAGTCATTCAGACGATGATGATGAACCGGAACCTTAATATCAGGTAGCAGCAGAAACGAGGAAAGGAATGGGAAGAATCAATAGAGGATTGGTTCTTGCATGGCTTGCTTACTCGTCGCCCACTACTCAGGTTGGATAGGTTCTTCAGTGCCGACGTGACCTTCTTCTCAAGAAAGAGTCTTCTGCTGCATTCCTTTCAAAGGGTTGAAGGCTCGGCTCCAAGGAACCCACAGACTGAGAGATAATGATGTTGCCAGATGAGAGACCGACAAGCAGTCGCATCTCGGGCCAAAGATGTTGGTATAGGAAGTGGGATTGGTTAGAAGGGACAGAGGGTGGCCTGAGAGCACGTACAAGAGCAGCAGACCTGAGGTCGCTACTGGATCTATATCCCTTTTCTTCTCTCTCTCTTAAACCCAGACTTTGAAAAATAAAACCCGATGTGTCTCCATGTCCTCCGTTGAACATTTCAGGCCATGAAGAGAATGGAATCTTTGGGTCCACTATAAAAGAAGTCGGAGTTCTAAAAGTGCTTGAACATCGGGTGGGGGGCGAGATGGTGGCTCATTATCAGTTATTTTTTTATAAAAACAAAAAGGCTGCTTTCCTGCCACGTCAACTCTCCAAAGCTTGCACCACACCTTTAACTGATTTTAGATAAAGACCGCCTAAGCAGGTCGGATACCCTGATTGACTATGATAAATGAGACTTGTCCCAAATACGGCACTGGAATGCTTAACAGAGAAGAGACGCGGTCAGGGGTCCAAGTCAGAGATGCAGAACAATGAGCTTGGAAAGGGCCGGTATGTGACACGTTCTCTAAGCACTTCTCATCATGCTAACCCAGTCCCCGGATCTACCGAAAGTTTCCCGTATTTCCGATAATCTCATACTAAAACAAGATATTAAGCTCCGATCTGCGTTTTAGAACCACTAAGCTCTCTCCAAAGCCAAAATTTAGCTGTGTGGGACAGCTTCAGAGAGCGCCACATGACCGAGTGCTCATTGGCATCTGGGCAATCCCTTATACTGCCCTGAACTTAGGGACCAGCATACCTTTTGCGTCGAAAGTACGGGAAGCAGGAGGAGGGAGAACAACAGAAAAACATCCGTGGCGTCACCTTTTATGAAAAGGATTACAGCTGTACTCATCTTCTCTCCTCCTTCTCTCCCCTTCCTTGCTGCATGGTACTGCAATACATTATGGTCTAGAATGAAAGCTTCTAGGAAGGAAAGGGGCAGTGAAGGTGGAGGGGAGGAGGCGGGTAGTTCTAATAAGGCGATGTGGACGATCCAGTGCCAGAAGAAAGAGGAGAAAGAGGTAGAACTACTACCGAGCGACGACCTCAAAATGAAGGCAACTGGGGCACAACAGGAGACGTCAGAGGAGAGAAGAACAATAATGAGCTGGAAAAGAGCCAGCTATCTTCTGGTGTTCCCTTCATCCATCACTGCCGATAGTATCGATTCCTACACACCCTCCACACCGAAACTGCTCTCTGCTTCCGAAAATAGGAAACGAAAAAAGACACCTACAGATCATACCATGAAAAGATAAGCAGGAAACTAGGCCCCAGGACCGAAGTCATTAATTGTGACCTACCGAAAACGCTTTTATAATGCTCTCCCTTATGCCCCCACACGACTAGAGAACCCATTAGAACCAAAGGCAACCACGTACATTGTGCCCCAAATAGAGAACAAGCAACCTTTTGTGCCCAAACTACTACGGGGACTGGTTGTGACAAGAACTGGTTGCAGCAGACTCAGAAGGGACTTTAACCCCGGCGGAAAGATGGAAAGCCACCGCTAGCTCCTCTGGGCCATTTCCCCTACTCATCCCTCTTCGCTCCTTTCCCTTTCTGCATGGTAGTAGTACAAAGCCCTAGAGCATTCCTCTTTGTTACGATAGAGTTGACACAAAAAAGATATGAGGTGGTGCTCTGTCATCATCAATCTTCATTCTGCTACCGCTCTCCAACAGTTCATTGGCTGCTGATGCACAGGCAGCAGCAGCATCTTCTTATTGGCCATCAGAGACCCTTGACTGCAACAAGAAGGTGCTCATCTCTTCTCTCATGCTAGTGTCCCACCTTGATGAGCCGCTGTCACGCTCCTTACGATATATTATTCCGGCCATAAAGATGCTGACGCTGCTGTCCCGCAACCTTTATAAAAAGGAAAGTGGTGGCAGTAGGGGGGAAAAAGCTGATAGTGGTGATAAGGGTTAGGGTTAGGGATAAACGTAATGGGACACCACGGCACTCCTAGAAACACTTATGAAGTAGGTTAGGCAGCGTGTAATGCGGTGACGGGAAGAAATAATACGGCCAAAGAGATCTCTTATTTGGAGCTCTCCGGCCCACCATACTTATTAGACAGGTGAAGGTGCTGACAAGGCTGGTGCTCGTCGTACTAAATGTGCATGTTGACATGCTGGCGAAGCGCAAACAGCTGGCTCGTCTCTCGCTAAATGTTGAACCTTCGAGGAGGATGGGGACATGTTCTGGAACGCGCCCTCCTTGCGTTCTGGAAAGTGCAAGAGATGGAAGTACCGAGAACAAGGAGAATCAATTCACCAGTCATATTTCCAAGTCAGCCTCTCTTTGCCCCCACTGATTGAAAACACTTTTATAAAACACCCACGTAAGAGTGATGCCGGGCATCGGAGCGCTGGGAGCTAGTCCATGAAGCTGGGACATCGGCTAAGAGTTGATCAGCAACAGATAAAGATTGTCAACACTGGTGCCACTGATGCCAGCTTTTTGTGGTCTTCATTAGGACTCACGGCTGGATACATTCGTCCAAGGTACGGCTTACCATGCGCTTTGGCTTGCCTCTAAATCTTCAATAGAGACTGATGAGATGTGCAATCCATCAGGGGGCATCGCTGTGTAGAAGACAAGAAGCTCAAGCAAGCGGGACCGAAGGGGTGATAACGGTGGCATGACAGTCATTCCCTCCTAGCATGCCTTTCGGGATAACAGTTAGAGGGCGTAGGGCTTCTTCCTCGTGCGACTTAGTAGACCTACCTTCTTCGACTTCTGGGCTCCACAGTAGACGGATAAAGGGTGCCGTGGGCTGTACAGCAGGGCCCTTGAAAAATGATCTATAGCTGGTGTGCGTGCTACCATTTCCTTCTTCTTCGTTACCTGTTTCTACGCTCTGGGTCTTTGGTTAGCACCCACCACCTTGGGCTGTCCCTCTAAAAATAATCAGGCTATAGACTGCCAGCTCCTCTTTCGGCCGCCACGACCAAGTCGCTAGCGCTCCTGCGTAGGATGATAAATCGTCATTTCGGAAAGGAGCTTCACCCAGATGAACCGATAATTTGCAAGGTCAGTCATCCAAAGTCGTCACTTGCAGGTTGTATTGCATTATCATGATCTGAGGGTCGAGACTCGAGGAAAGGGTGCTTTCCGGTTGTTGCTAGAGTATTCACCGAAGGCTCAGCAAAGAAGAAACGTACAGGAAAGTAGGTAGTGAGGAAAGGCCCGTTGAAAGCTTGTAGCAAACATCATGCAGGAGAGCGATGGGGGGAACACAGCTCTAGGAACTCTATCTGAGGACGCCAAAATGGCGCAAGCGGACCAGTCACGTAGGTGGGAAGAAGGTCCCGGGTCAAGAAGAGTAATTATTGGAGCTTTACGGGGAGGTGAACAAGCGTTTGGTGCTACGACTCTGTTCTCTTCTCCTCTTCTCCATCGTCCCACCAGTTTCTACCTGCCTGCTGTTCTCTCTCCTGTATCATAGTTTCCATACCACCATAGATCTATATGCTCCCCTCAACCTACGGCATGCGACGACCGATGAGTCGCTGCTGCTGCCATTATTAGTGGAGGAGAATGTGTGGATTTAGGCTCGCTATGGGTGAAGCCCGTTACCGTTAGTAGCACTTGTTAGGAATAGAAGAGCTATTGAAGAATGAACGGTGACTCGTACCTTCGCTTTGCTTTTCATTTTCTCCCTCTTTGCGTCGCTCTCTCTCTGTTGGTGTTGCTATTCTGTGTGTTCACCACTTGCACCTTCTCTTATTCTGTCTCTTCCCCCTTCTTTCTCTCTCTTCTCTCTCTTTTCTTTCTCGCTCTCTCTGTCTCTCTGTTTGTGTCTCGTTTTCTCTTTCTCCCTCTCTTTCTTTGCCTCCCGTCCTCTAGGGATCGCTTTCTTTGATGATGATGGGTGTCAGACATGTCCGCCGAGTCCCACCGTTGCGCAGTACTCCCCTCTCTGCGTTTTATCATAGTATATCCCTGCTGCGTCAGGTGCTCCCCCCAGTCTCCCAATGTGGCTCTTCTACCTCCTCATTATTCCTCCTCCAGTGCGCATATGGCGGTTGGTGGACGGGAGACGAATTAGTTCTTTCCCTGCCCTCGACTTCGTTAAGCGACATCAAACGAGTCTGGCCACCACCATCCCTTGTACTAGTAGGGCTAACAAAGACTGATAGAGCCAGCTGGAGCGGGCCAGGTAGAAAGGAGACCTACAATTGGGACAACCAAGAGATATAGAAAAGAGGTATAGTAGAGCATCGTTGTGAGAAAAAAAGAGAACTTATTTTATGAGCGCAGGTCTTAGGGTTCACCCATTGAAAGAAAGGAGTGATGATACGTCTTCTCCTTCCAAGGGCTGGTAAAACAAGCGATTCGCTCAGACTTTCTTGTTTTGCTGGTACGTCGCTCCTCAGGCAGTGAACGAAAGAGAGAGAGGAGCAAACTGAGACTAAGGAACCAAGAGTGCCACAATGCGGGTGAAAGGAGAGGAGAAGGACGGCGAGCGGTGAGAACAAACTCGAACGGAGGAGAAGGATGTAGAAAAGTTATAACAAAAGGAAGGAGAAAAAATGAAGCCAGGGAGACGACGGCGCTTCCTCTAGCAACCCTATTACTATCCACCGCCCAGGGTGGTTTATTTTAGGGCAACAGAAAAGGGGCTGACTCAGCGTTGCCGGTTTGGACCGCACCAGAGAGAGAGAGCAAGGAGCCTAGTAAGAGGTCTTGTGAACATAGTTCTTCTCTGGTGTCAGAGCAGGGTAGGAATGCCCTCGAAGGAGAGAGGGAGAGGAGGGTGGACTGTCCCGCTTTGAAGCCAATAGAGCACTGACTGGGCAGCACAAGCCCTGCCGCCTCGCTAGCTAACAGCAAACCTTCATTAGGGGGTCTTGACTAAAGAGACACAAGCATTCTCCAGAAGACGAGAGGCCCGGGGAAGCTGCTGCTGTCAGACTAGTCAGCTCGGACAGAGGGTTAATGAGAGGGTAATGCGGGTCAGCGACAGAGAGAAGAAGAGATAGTGCTGATTGCTGTATCTCTTCTTCTTCCACTGCTATTTTTCCTTTCTTTGTTCCTCGTGGTACGCCATCTTTTGGCTTGCAACAGTAGCAAGACGGGAGGGCTTTAGAAGAGTCTGTTGATCTTTTCTTCTTCGTTCTTCTTCTCCTCCCTTATCGTCCTTGGATGACTCTCCATCTGTTGGCGCGTCGATGTTGTTATAGGGGCAGTGCTGCTGCCGCATCCTGTGGCCATAGTACTACTTAGACCACTAAGCCTGAGACAAGACCCAATCTCCCCCTTCTCGGTAATTCCTTGAACTATGTTCGACAATAATGGGGTGATATGTTTCCTAGGAGGAAGAGGCAGAATAGTTACTTCCGCTTCTCTGGTTAAGGAAGAAGACGGGGCGGGGCACCTTCCGACATCGTGATGGGCCCATTCTCCTTCTCTTCTGCCAAAGGAGGTATCACTGAAAGCTCACATCTACCGCTGAGGACTGCTGCCTTCTTCGGAGCCGATCCACCTGTCAGCCACGGGAGCGAGATTATTAGGAGACAGCAAGGGAGAAAAATTGGAAGAACCTACCGTTCTTTTCAGCCCTCTGCACCTTGGTACTCGACGTTGGCAGCAACAGAACGCAAGCGCTCCGAGGTAAGTCCTTGGTGATTCCCCTTCTCGTTCTCGTTGCCTTCGATCTTTCTTGGCGGAGGTGGCTGGCCGCTTTGACAAGGCCCTCCTCGTTCTTTTAGCTCAATAGAGCGTCGCATATCTTGGACCATCTCCATTGTCTTCTTCAAGATAGAAAGCTGGCTACGGTGGTAGCAATATCCCAGTTCTTCAAGGGCTGTTCTCAGACCCCTGAAAGCCTCTTGGATGTCCCTGACTCTCCTGCGCTCTCTATCATTGTGTTGACAACGCCTCTGACGCTTGGCTTCTTCCTCCTCCGCCAGGTCCGCCTCTTCGTCGTCATTCGTGCTCCCGCTGCTGGAGTTGCAGCTGTCCTTCAGGTGCCTCTTTCTCAGATAAGTAGGAGGGGGACTCGGAGGGACTACGGCCCAAGGGGACACAGGGGATCCATTCTCCTCTATACTTGTCTCTTTTACTTGCCTGTCAAGTGGTGATTCCCGCTGTCGCCAGCGGATGAAGCGGATACCAACACTATTTCCAAACGGAAACCGGTCCTTTTTCTTACGGTTTGAGACCAGCAAAGGTTAAGTAGCACGCGAGCTAATAGAGAAAATAGAGGTTAATCCCTTTCAGTTGTCTCTCTTCTATCAGTTGTCACAAAGAGAATCCTGGTTGGTGCCAGTGAGAGAGAAAAAATACTCTTGAACATAAAGAGTGAAGGGAGGGGCACACCTTCTACTTCCCTTCTTCTTCTTCACTTCTTCTTCTATCTTCGGCGCCTACTTTCTCAATCTGGGGGTCAGGTGGCGCGATCGACGGATTGAAGGTGAGGAGCTTCTGGAGACGATGAAGGGAACAGGTCCTTCGTAGTAGGGACCGCTAAATAAGAAGAAGAAGAAGACGGTATTACTGCCAACTAACGTTTCTCTTAGTGGTCCGTGGCTGATGATGGCTATCTAGACCTAGCTTTTAGCTACTAATACAGCTCTTCCTCTTGGTCGAGACTGTTGTTAGGATCCGAGCCAGACACACAATATCTGAGTGACAGGGAGAAGTCCGTCATTTCCCTCTCACAAAGAACACATTCCACGAGGGGACGAAGGTGACGGAAGGGAATAAAGAAGTGGTCGTAAGAGAGGGGGGACTAGGTGAGAAAACAGAAGTAGAACTTAACGTTGGAGGAGGAGGTTGCGAAAGAGCTTCTTTCTGGTATCACTTACACCGTAACAGGGATCATCAACAACCAGGAATAAATGGCCTCCTGTCAGCAGATAAGGTTACCCCAGCACGACATCAACCGTACTGGGCCGTCTTAGCCAAGAATGCAGCACGTTATGATGCCTTACTATTGTGTTCTTTTTTTGTAGAAGAAGGAAGCTGGAGCTCAGCAAAAATCCCAAGACACGACGGGGGACATAGTAGTGACCGAAAGATCTGGTTCTACTACCGAGACAGAGGAAGAACAAGGCATAGAGAGGAGACAAAAGTGAGAGAGAAATGGGAAGAGAGAGTGACATAGAGAGGCAGAGAAGGCGATCGAAGGGAGGACAGAAAGAGGGCAACGAAAGCGAGACTAAAGAGTAGGGAGAGCAGACAAACAGAGAACAAATAAGAAAGGATGAGGGCGAGAGATAGAGGAAGAGCAATCTCTAGGTGTGTTTCTGAGAGACTGAGAGTGACAAAGCACAAGACGAGGTGACGATGAGGGGTAAAAGAAGGAGCGCCAGTATCGTAGCCAAAGGCCTTCGCTTCCAGGCTCCACTCTTCCGCTTTCTCTGCTCGCTCCTGCGTTTCCCGTGAGTAAAGGCATTACGGTTCGCCAACAACGATCGCTTGGGGCTCTCGATAAAGAGATCTCACCAGAAATACTCATGTTGGTCAGCTATAACGTTCTAGTCGCCTTAGTAGGTAACTAGGAAGTCTCCGTTGTCTATGAATCTAAGCGTCGACCTCTTACCCCTTACTGCTCTGCTCTTCCTCTATTTATGGAGAGGCCGTGTATACGCAAGCTATCCTTTGCCCCATTTTCACTTCTTCTTGTTGAGGTTCTTCATCCTTGCACATTGTCCGAGAAGAAAGAAGCTCGCTTCTTCTACCCTGTACTGGACCTTGTCCTTCCCAAATGAACTTCTCATCTCATCTGCATGCATTCATGTTATCGCACTAGGAACTAGTTCGGATGCCCCCTTCTCGTCACCAGCATGAAGATAACAGTCTGCAATCTTTGAATAGTCTTTTGCACCGCATGTGGCTTGTTGCAGTCGGCCTTGCAGGAGGCTATTAATGGCCAAAGCATGGAAAATTCAGAAATTGTAGGGGAGACCATGATGAGGAAAACCTACCCGTCCTGTCCTGTCTATCGATTGCGCCTTCCATCATTCATCAGCTTTTACTAGAGAAACATATCTCATCTGTCATCAATTCTCCCGATTTCCGGCCAACCTCAGTAGTAACTGCATACCTACTCGCTAAAAGCTGCTCTGGGCCTTCCTGTTAGTGGACAAGTTCAGAACCGAACAACTGGACCTCTGAAGGCGTCCGAGCATGATGATGACTGTCTACTGGTGGTGACAATAACTCGGTTAGCAAGTCATAGCCATTTCTGTCATGCTTCGCCAATTTTCCTCTGCTACCCTGCCTGACTCTTTCTCGACGAGCAGGTCGGTAGCAGCAGCTAGTATTGAAGCGGACCATCTTCTTCCTTCCTGATGATCTCGGCATCATGGGAGCTGTTCTCAACCGGCAGCCTCCCAATGCTGCGACGCTGTTGTTTGAACAATTGACTCCATGCTCAATCAGATAAGTGTTCATCATCTGGTCCAGGAGATCTGAAAAGAGAGAAGGTACCGTGACCTCCGGGATGATGTGTAGTCTTTGATCTAGAATGTAAGTCCAGGAGCTCCAACTCCTTTCTTGTCCTATCTCATCTTGTCTTCTTTGGCTCTTTTAACCTGGTCACTTACCTTCTACAAAGGTGATCACCCCACCTTGGTCTGTACTTTCAACTCCTTTTCCTTCCCTGTTGCACCACTTAACCACTTCTTCTACGGACAGTGTTTGACGAAGTTCTACTCTCTCGTGCCCTCCAGCTGCATCTTCTCATAGTTTTTTCGTCAGCCACTATGGATCTTCCTTTGTTTCTTATTTGAGGCTAGTCGGCTGATGGCCAATCCGCCTTTGCTCTTGTTGTTTCTCACTCTCTCGCTTCCTTGCCTCTCATGATTCATAGCTTCTTTCAGCCACTATGGACTCACTTTCTTTGTTGTCTGAGGCTAGTTGGCTGATGGACAATTCGTTGTGCTCTCACTCTTTCACTTTCTCTTGCTTCCTTTCTCTCATTAATCTTTCTTCTGACTCGCGATAGTCGTCTGGTTGGCTTACGGACCATTGGCTGCCTAGCTCCTGCCCTTCTTCGTAGAAGCCTACTGAACAAGAAGAAGGCGTATCGTAATTCCATGGTAATTGTCCACATAGTAGGCCAAGTGTAATCACAGGTAGCTGCTTCATCAATCTATTGGCGTCACTGATTGTATAGTTCCTCCATCACTTTTTGGTGCCGCACGTGGTTGCTAGTGAAGAATTCACGCTGGTCGCTTTCATTGACAGCGTCTCAACAATAACTGTCGTCTTGCTAGACTCGCCTTCTCGATAGTTTGTGGTCTTTTAATGAGGTGAATGAAGTGACTCTAAGAACTAACACTTCTCTATCTTTTTTTCTTCTTCTTTTGTTCTATTTTTGCTCTCTTTCTTTCGTTCAGCGAAGTCTACAAGAGCTCCCCCGAGGATAATTGTATATCGTCTCCCAAGTGTAAGGCCCGCAGGTAGGACTCTTACTGCATTCTTCTGGTTGGTGCTTCTTGCCTTCTCAGTCACCTTCTAGGGGCGTCTATTTCACCAGTGTGGGCTCTGCCTTGTCATTCTCATTTTCTCTCCACTTGGACCACAAAGCCGCTTCATGTCTTACCACTGTAAATCGAAAACCGTGCACTTTTCAGTCATTTTGGTATCGCCCTCATGTCTAGGGGATTTCGACCTTAACTGTCGTACGTTGAAGGCTATGTGCCAACTCTTTGAGTCCTATCGCTGGCTACACGGGGTCTGCAGGGCTTAGTACCATTATTTTCCTCTAGCCAGGGGTGCCCTTATGCTGGGCTACCAGGCCAAGTAGTATTAACCTGGGAGATGGACGGGTTGCGCACCTGCTGAGTTTTGCTTCATCAAATACTTTGCTTCTCACATCCTTCTTACATTTCACTCCCTAGTTCCTACCACTTCCTTCTTCTTAGCAGGCAGCAGCAAGCAGCAGCAGCAGCATTATTGCCGCGTTATTGCCCCCTGCTTGTGCTGCTATTGCTTGCTTGCGTCAGATGATGATAGGTCGGTCTCCGCCCGTCGTCGTGCTGGGAACGAGTGTCAAGCAGCAAGTTATTGTGGCGAGAAAGGGAGGCTTTCAGCCGATTTTTACAGCATCGCAGGTGGTGGCGTACTCAAACGACGACGATCATGGCTCCCCGTAAGGGAAGTGAGGTTACCTGCGGCGGATGCGGTGAGAAAGGCCATAATATTACAACCTGTCCCAAGCAAAAGAAGGAGGTACTGTGCAAAGTTGCCAATTAGACGTTCTGAGCGTGGCCGTTAATGGGTGATGGTAACTCATCGGCGACCGTTCCCCGGCAGGTTGAAGTAGAAGAAGATGATGAGGAACGAGGAGGCGGAGCCCGGCGACGCGAGCGGTATCTGCGTGAAAGAGAAGTCAAGCGGGCCAAGAAACGCACACGGCTAGCTGACAACAATATGTCAATACAGTTGTCCTTCAGCAGTACTTCTGGTGGCATTCCTTTGACGACATCATCCTCTTTAGCCACAGGACTAGCAGAAGAAGCTGAAGTGAATGGGCAACAACAAAACTTAAATGGCAAAGGAGCCGCTGCTAATACCACGGCAGCTGCATTGGGGAGAAGACGAGAAGCATTTGGCACTGACACTTCAGCAGCCAACAGCAACAATACTGAGGCAAACAGTGCTTCTGTCTCCACTAGGGCTACCGCAGGGCAGCAGGGTAGCGGACCTCCTCTTGCTGGCAACAAAAAGTCAGAAGCCGATGATGAACCCGATCAATTCGAAGTTCCAGAAGACAGGGATGAGCGCCTAGATGGAGACCGACTACCAGAGGAGGAGCCTCCCCCTCCACCTCAGCAAGCCTTTTTGAGCGAAGAGCTCAGAAAGTTCAAGGCCAATATCAGGCTGAAACCTGGTCGCAGGTCTACAAAGCAATCACTTCAAATGCGTATCCAGGGTTCCTGGCCCTTGGGAAATACGTACTGGGTGTTGCCCCCAAATCCCGCCTTTCTGTCAGGAGGAGACGAGTTAGATCCCGTCATAGACTGTCTCAAGAAGGGCTTTATATGGGTCCCTGAGTTTGTCCATCGGAGGGCATTCCAGAGAGGAGTCCTTCCTTGCCCTGACTGCAAGTCGGATCAAAATGTTGACAGCGAGGGCTTCAATCCCCATGGTTGGCGCAGGGTCAAAGGTTGGGATGATGTATATTGGGTGAGTTGTAAGAGATACCATTGCACCGCATGCGCAAAATCGTTCAACGGCTATAGCCAAAAGTTTCTGGACTTTATGGCTCCCGACATTGCAAGCGACTTCCCGTGTTTTATTACTAAGCGAAGCGCCATATGTCTCTCTGTTATTGACGCCATGCGCAAGCTCACCACCAGCTCACCTGGGCTAGGAATAGCCACTGTCCAAGGGCTTCTGAAAGACAACTATTTGAGCAGCTATTATACCAAGGCAAGGAACTACATTTCAAGACTTCTAAGAGCAAAACTAGCTATTGTGGGCGATGGTGGCTATCAAACTACCTTAACAGGTTCAACACAAAGAATTCGCGAACTTTTAAGCGAACTAGGTGACTTTCCTGCCTTTGAAGGGCCGTATGACGGCAAACCGCCGTCCGATGGGTATTTGAACGCTGTGCTCACTGAGGCGATGGAAAGACGCGAGAACTTCCTTGATCGCCACATGCAGATGGTAGATTGCAGAATCTTGAAGGCTGATGGAACATGCAAACTGGCAAAGAGGGTTAAGGTGGGAGGTGAGACCCCTCTTACGTTTCTGTATACTCTATTTAACGAGTACCATCAGGTGGTGAGCTTTTCTTTTCTTGAGAACGAGTCGTACGAGGAAGTGTCCAAGCTGCTGGCAGGTCTTTCCACTCGGATAAGGGCACCTTTTTAGGAGGGTCCTGAACTTTGTTTCTTGGACAAGTGCTGCGCAGCCTCCCAAGCATTCCTGACACACCTGCCATCTCTCCGCCCGTCTTCGCCTACACAGCAGACAGATGAAGGAAGGACACCACCGCTGCCCGGCAACAGCTGCCAAAGTAGCCCACTGGCAAATGTCGCTAGCGCCATTGTGCTCGCACCAATTATCTCCGAGATAGACCGCGTCGCCAGCTTCCAACTCTGCCAGGAAATCAAACAGTTCGGTGGAGGAGTCGTGGGTCTTGACATCGAGTGGACGTTGATGAAGAATGGTCACGCGACCGGAGAAGGATATGGCGTGTCTTTGTTGCAACTGGCATTTAGGGACTCCCGAACACTGCAGATTCGACCGCTACTATTCCGACTGGTGACGCAGTCCGGAAAGAGAGCTCAGACGCCAGTTACTCTGCCCGACTGCATAGCAGAGCTGCTGGCAGACCCGGGAATACGAAAAGTTGGCAGGTGCATCAGGCAAGATGCTCTTCGGCTGGAGCGGACATTCAAAGTCAAGGTTTCTTCGCTCTTAGATATTGCGGACTTAGCTGTTGACAAAGGCGTTCCCGTTCAGAGAAACGTGTCTCTCAGCACTCTCTCAAACATTGTCTTGGGTTTGGCACTGAACAAATCTAACACCCTGCGCATCTCGAACTGGGACCAAGAGAATCTGAGTGAAGAGCAGATTGAGTATGCCAGTATGGATGCCGTGGCCTCCTTCCTAATTGCAGATTACCTTGATAAGAAGAAGTCATTGCTGGAGCTGCCAGAGCTAGATGTAAGGACTGCAGAGCTAGGCTCTAAAATCGTCTTACTCTCTAAGAATGGGAAGACCTTGGCTGGGTTTGGGGAGCTAGTTCACTTGCCGGCGCCTCCTAAATCCTCTGTGAATACTCGACAGACAGTTTCCACACACGGTCGAGCGCTCTCCATCAACCCTAAGCGTCTGGCTGTCAGAGTTGTCAGTGCTAAGGTACCAAACCTCATTTTGCCTCTCTATTCTGCAAAAAGGAAGGAGGATATGTCGGCAGTCACCATGAAGGATGCCCTTGGGAGCATAGTGGTATGGCCACTCGCGAATGTTAGAGAGCCCACAGAGTTTATCCGCAAAAAATTTTTAGACGATCACTCTAAGGATAACACTCAAACACCTGTGCAGCGTAAAGCATCATGTCAGGAGGAGAGATATGAGAATGTAGGCGAAGGATCAAGATCGCCTGACCGGCTGCAGGAAGGGCAACAGAGCTGTAAAACTCCTGGCGGCAGGGGCGGCGAAGATTGGGAAGATGGCTTTCACACTGAGGCGGATAAAGAGTTTATAAGACTATATCTCTCTGGGTTGTCTCAATCAACACCTGAAGATGAACAGAAATCTGGACAAGATAAAGAAGGCAACGATGAAGACGAAGAGGACTTAGCAGAAGACTGGTCCTATCGGGAAGAGTGGGTTTCTCGAATGGAGGAATCGGGCGCTCCTGTGAAGTGGGAAGACTTACGTGTAGGTTGCACTGTACATCTGCTTGAGTGCATCATGGTGGTACCTTTCTAACCGCAAACAACTCTCTTCTCTTTCATTGGTATTACGGGTACTAATGCTAGATCAAGTTGGACGCAGTTCACGCCATGATGCGGGTAACCAGGTGCCTAAGCAAGAAGCATGGAGCCTTTCAAATGTTCTGCAGCCGCATAAGGGATGCAATGTTTATCGTATAAGGAGGACTTGGATTCCGTCTGTAATGCTTTACATCGTCAAGGTAGGAAGATTGTTATCATGGGGGTGCGTGATCGCTAACGACGACGAAGAAGGAGTCGTCTGGCATCATATGTGAATTGGCTAGTAACAACTCACGACGATTGTGCTCGTCACTAGGGATGAGCACTCAGGCATTGCAGACGAAGCTTACTGAAGACTATAATTATTTCTTAGCCAGAGTCCGGAGGCGAATTCCTGCTCCAGAACAGCTGGAGCAAAGGCTTGGGATGATCTTTGATCTTTACGCTGAGCTTAAGGATAGCAAGACTGGCTTACCGCTATTCTCTTCCAAGGCTAAGCAGGAATGGGAGAACTTGCTGAAGCACGTAAAAAAGGGCTGCTTGTCAGACAACCCATGGATTCCACTATACTGTTGAGGATCAAACTTTTCTCTCACGTTCTTTCATCTGACTCTTTGTGGTTGTTCTT
>FLMG01002940.1:4566-14818 GCA_900088475.1 Hyphochytrium catenoides | reverse complement strand
CTTTATTACCTGCAGCTGCACTTCCCATAGAACTACTCTGCGTCTCTCTATGTGGGTCTTGTCGGAGCCGGTAATTTTAATGAGACTTCCTGACCGCGCCAACCATGGAGCCCATTGTCGGAGAGACCGGCCATTGATGATCACGAAGAGTCAAGGACAGCACCTGTAGATTTAGAACACTTGACTTTGTGAAAGTTGCGTTGTGAAAGTCCAGGCAGCGCCGGCGCCCGGCCTTACGGTGAATACCATGGTCGAAGCTACTCTGTCAAGAGAAAAGTTGGCCGACCTTTCTATGATGTTTGTTGTGTGTGAGGGCCGATATGAAGAGAGAGGACACTAATCTAAGAAGGAAGCCAATAGCTGGGTTGAGCTAAGAAACTCTCACGACTAGGAGAGTCGAGACCCTGATCATGACTTGAAGGAGGCTGGTAAATCAGTGCCTGTAGCTTCCAGAAGGAGCGACGAACGGCCAAGAAGCGGAGAGAAGGCACCCGTTGTCAAAGTACCTCGCCTTGGGACGATGCAATTAGAAGACTACTGACGCGTAAAGGTATCTGCGCTATCGTACCACAAGCTCTTCTTCTTGCCCCTTGTTCTCTCTCCCATCATCTATATATAATATAGACCTGACGAGTGAAGATGACAACCCTAGGCCTGGTTCTATTAATAGTCATCTATCAGTCTTGTTGACCTCTCCATCAACAGGATCTTTTTTTGTTCGTGGGCGGGGTTATTAGTGGTGATGCTTTGAAGACGGACAGAAGGAAGGAAGGAAGGAAAGGACTCATCTTGATCTTTCCTCTTCTTCTGCTGGGCAACAGTCTACTAGAGCGAGTTGGGACGAAGGTAATGTTGTTGAGTCCGTTTACTGAAGGAACCATTAGCTCATGGTGAAAGCCCAAAAATGGAAAAGACGATAGGAGAGCCACACCACGAGGGTGACCAGCAAACGCCCACACCAGTCAACCCTTATCCCTCGGCTACCTGGATAATAATAGTAAATGCTTTCATCTCTGCTGTCGTCTCCAGGCAGCTCTTCTATTATCTTCAATGTTGTCTCTCTTCTTCTCTTCGCACTGCCTCTCTTCATGGCGTCTCTATCTTTCTCCTCCTCTCTCTTCTTTCTCATCTTCTTTCTCATCCTCCTCGTGCTTCTTCTTTCTCTTCCTCTTGTACTTCTTCTTTCCACTAGTTCCCTCTGCGCTTGTCTCTTTCTTCACCACTTTCTTCCTTCTCTCTCTCTCCACGCTTCTCGCGATCTTCTCCTCTCTTCTTCTCTACTTCCTGTCATTTCTCCTCCTCTTCTGTTCTCCGTCTTTTGAAGGCTAGTTGACCTCTTTTCTACTCTTCTTTCTCTTCTCTTTCCTCTCCTCCTCCTCCCTCTGTCTGGGCACTGTATCATCAGCTCCCACTACTGTTTCCTTTCTACAGAGCCTCCGTAAGTCCTGGGGGAGGACTGAGAAAGACCACATACGTTAACGTATGAAAAAGCAGTATCTACCTTACTATCCACTGTACTATGTAGAACAGACAAACAATCTTCTAACAACTACAGCAGCAGTGGTAGCTTGAGGTGTTTCCTTGATCGATGGCCAGCCAGACTGTGCGACCGTTACTGACTTTTTGAGTGCACTTCTGGTTGAGGTTGCTCCTCCTCCTCCTCCTCCTGCCTTTTCCTCGCTGCTGCTGCGCTGGTCGGTGGTCAAGCCGTTCTTCCTCCTGTTTTCCTCCTCGTTTTCTTCCTCTCTTGTTCGCATCAGTAGGCGCGGGGCATGTCCTTCCTACCCTCTACTTCCTCCTTCTTGATCAGCAGAAGCAGCTCTTCCTCCTGTCCCATCGTCAGTAGAAGAAGAGCCTGATTACTTCCTCCTCACGTACTGCAGTGAAGAAGAAGAAAAGCAGATTGGACAGCTAACAGAGCAACAGCAGGTGGGACGTAGAAGTTGCTGCGGCAGAGAGTGGGACGTAGAAGTTGCTGCGGCAGAGAGTGGGACGTAGAAGTTGCTGCGGCAGAGAGTGGCCAGTGATTGCACGATCCTAACACGACCTTAACCCGAGGGCAGACCAGAAGTGCACCTAAAGATCGCAGCGGTGGATGTTTGTCCCTGCATATAAGAGCACACTCCTCGAGATAGGCAATTGCTGGAGAAGTCAACTATTGGGGGAAGAAGAATCTCTGGGTTACTTGGCTGACATATTCCATGTAGCCAACATGCAGTCTGCTCTCTGCATTGACTCCCTCCGCCGTGTCTCTTCGACCCCAATTTGCACCTTTCCTATCCTCGTCCCCCTCTCCTGCGATTGTCTGTCTTCTCCTTCATCACTGGCAGCCTCGTCTTTCTACCGTGGTGTTGCCGCACCCTAAACTAACCTCTCCGGACACTTTCAGCGCCCACCACCATCACCAGCCCAAGCGTGATCGGTCGAGATGAAAGATGAAGGATCGTAATATGCTGCTCAACCGATAGCCTAGATGCTTCATCATCGACTTAAAATCAATAATAGGGCTCCTATCTTCCCCTCGCTTCTTCTTCGATAACTCTGAGATCTGACTTCGGCGCAAGGTCTCATCATGCCTGTCGCTCCTATCAATAGGACCTACTTATGTCCTAGAAGGATACTACTATTGACTGGGGCCTCAGATGAGAGCTGTTGGAGTCTCAGACGATTGTGTCATGGGTCTGTTGATGATTGCTTCCATCATTCTGCAACTTCCCTTGCCCAGCCAACATCAAAGCTCAAACAACATCTACAGCTAGATTGACCTGACATCAATAATCAACGTAACGGGGCTCTTAGAAAACCTTGTTTAACGTTCTTTCAGTCTCTGCTGACTACGGGCCACTCCTCACTCCCTTCCAAGATGATGCAACGAAGCTCAACAAAACCTCGTCTCTCTGCTAAAATGATCCTCAAGTTTGCAGTCCTCTTGGTAGCGGCAATGCTCTTTCTCTCATCAACAACTACGGCTTCTTCTTTATCAGTCAAGCCCATAATTGACGGTCGGAGGCTTCAGTCCATCAACAATGGCAAGGCCTTGCGTTTGACCTTCAAGAACACCGCCAACCAGCAGCCTCTCTCACCATCTCTCTTCGTCTTGCACACTCAAGACTTTCAGCTGTTCACTGTCGGACAGCCTTCCAGCGATGGAATGGCCATTTTGGCCGAAACAGGTAACCCTCAGCCCTTAGCCAACGCCATCCAGAGTAAGCCAGGAATCTTGGCTATGACACTCTCCTCGGAGCCAGTCTTTCCCGGCAATACGTCCTCTGTAGTCATGCAGTTTCCAGCCGAGTTACCGTCCGATGGACTACTCTTCTCTTTCGCTGGCATGCTCATCAACACCAACGATGGGTATGCTGGTGTTTGTGCCTTTCCCATCTCAATGCAAGCTCTTCTGCAGAAACAGCAGCTGGTAGCGCAAGGCGAATCCTTTGACGCTGGGAGTGAAGAGAACAATGAGCTCTGCAGCAGTATCCCTGGCCCAGCCTGTCCACCAGACTCTGGCAATGTACGCTCTGGCAATGGTGAGGGTGTCGTGGCAACGCCTCACGCTGGCGTCAAAGGTGTGAATGTTGGAAAGCAGCTGGCAGCTGCCGATCTGGGAGTGGACGGTCTCCCTCTCGATCAGCGGTTTACCTTCTCCGACCCCGTAAGTGAGGTTACCCTGGAGCTCATTGAAAGCCCGGCAGCAGGAATGGGTGCGGGTGCTGGTGCCACTGGCGCCAAACCTAGCGTCACCCCTGCTAAAAAGTCGGGCAAGAAGGCCAAGCAACTTCGGGGAAAAACGAACGCGATGGGAACCATGGTAGAATGTCCTTCGGCGGCGGCGGGTCAGCCCACTATGATGCGCATAACTCTGACCAACACGGCCAATCAGCAACCTCTTTCACCCTCTCTCTTTGTCCTGCATACCCCGCAATTCCAGCTCTTCACCGTAGGACAGCCGTCCAGCGACGGGATGGCCATCCTCGCCGAGACCGGAAATCCTGAACCTTTGGGCAAGGCCATCGAGACCGCACCAGGAGTCCTCTCAATGACGATGTCCTCCGAGCCAGTCCTGCCCAGTAACACCACCTCGTTGGTCATGCAGCTGCCTGCACAACTACCTTCAGAAGGCATTCTCTTCTCTTACGCAGGCATGCTCATCAACACTAACGATGCTTATGCGGGCCTGAATGGACTGCAGATCTCATTGAGTACTATTCAGCAGAAGCAGCAGATAACAGCACAAGGTCAGTCATTTGACGCTGGCAGTGAAGAGAACAATGAGCTCTGCAGCAGTATTCCTGGCCCAGCCTGTCCACCAGACTCCGGCAATGTGCGCTCTGGCAATGGTGAGGGTGTCGTGGCGACGCCTCACGCTGGGGTCAAAGGTGTGAATGTTGGAAAGCAGCTGGCAGCTGCCGATCTGGGAGTGGACGGTCTTCCTCTTGACCAGCGCTTTACTTTCTCCGACCCCGTGAGTGATCTAGTCTTAGAGTTTGGCAGTGACTGATTGACTGGCATCAACATGCTGGCGAGGGTGAGCCATTTCTCAGAGAGACAAGGGAGAGGTTGAAAAGCAGTGTCCCAGTTGCCGTCCACGTCCTTCTCTATGTCCATCCATGTCATTTATTAGAGCAGAAAGCAACGTCTCAGGAGGTAGAAGAAAATAACTCTGAATAAAAGATCGACAAAGTAGATGAGCAAACTTCTCTCAAGATTCTCCCTTGATAGTGCTCTATTCCTCTGCAACTCTACGTCTTCATAATAGCATAGCACCGAGATTGGCTCGAGATGAGGTGACTCTCCAGGTAAGATAGCGAGGAGAGTCGTACCTTTCTAACAAAGAGACGAGGAACAACTACATCCAGAGAGACGGGCAAAGGCCGCCGCGGAAGTGAGAAAAGTTAAGTCAGACGATTGTGTCTCTGCTCATGCTGTATGCACAGGACACAAATAAAGAAGCTGGCCACAGGTCATGAGGAGAGGGAGGAGAGAGCACAGAAGGAGATTGATCGAGGAAACAGAGGAGAGGTAGAGGAAAACGAGAGGACAAAGAGACGTTGATGGGAGAGACACAGAGTTAGAGAGAACTATACAGAGGTCAGGTAAGGCAAGAGAGAGAGAGAGGCAGAAACAGAGAAAGAGAAAGAGAGAGAAAGAGAGAGAGACAGACAGACAGAGAGAAAGAGAGAGATCGGACAGAGAAATGAAGAGATGTTAGAGTGAGGGAGAGAGAGAGTGAAGAATATGAGAAATGAAAGAGCGGGAGAAACTGAGGAAGAGACTACTAGCCAACAATTGGACATTGTGTCAACGCCCTGTCACCCTTCTCCCTTATCCTCGATCGTGCGGTGTGACCCTAACTAGAAACTGCAGTGCAAGACGAGCGGCACATCTACTGCAAGCACTGCCGTCCTGACAACAAACAGCTTGTGACTGCCGAAATGCACTGCAGGAGGCCACAACCACGACCATGCCGACCTCCACAAGGGACCGTGCTCGAACTTGGCGCCAGGCAAGTAAGCTCTCGGGTCTCTCTCTGTCTTTCTCTCTGTCTTTCTCTCTCTCTCTCTTTCTTCTTTCTTATGTTTTACCTCTTTGGCTGCCTCTCTTTCTCTCTCTTTACACGGGCCCCAAATTTCCTATTAGACCAGCTGCACTCTGGCTCTCTTCCTCTCTGTCAGTTTGCCCCTCGAAGGCGATCCTAGGTCCCTCCCACAATGCATTGTTCCTTAACCTGGCGGAGCAATGAGACAGATATCGTCTCTGAGAAGTATTGCTTCCGGCTTCCGGGAAAATGGCTTAACGATAGCTGCTCGAGCCATTAAATTTGGTCAGCGGCGGGCACAGTGTATAGCGTTGAGAGCTCGACGGTGGAGATGCTCTCTAGAACTAGAACTATAACAAGTCGTCTATCTTTATATCTAAAACTAGATGCGATACGCTGGGCTTGCTCGGTCACCTGCTGGCAGGTGCTGTTCGCTGGGTCGGACCCGCTGCGCGTTAACCCCATTCCATAAGATATGCTGAAATGCAACAATAATGCAGAAGAAGTCGCATCCACGCTTCTTAGCCCATGGAAAACCTCTCGAGGCCACGATTCTGGACGGCTTTTCTTTGCTGTCTGTGTCGCTAGGATGGCTGGTAGCGCGGTACAAAGAGCAGAGACTGCTCTCTGTCTGTCTCGATTCCCGTTGAGGATTAGTCTAGACCTACATCTGTATTGCTGCTCATCGTGTGCTCGTGTGCTCGTGTGCTGGTCGTGCTTGGCCGAGAGAAGGGGTTTTGGAGTGTTGGCGAAGCTGACCATCGCCTCTTTGAAGAGCCGGACCTGCCTGTACAAGATAATTGGCTCGGGCGTGTGGCCCTGTGATCATGGCTAGGGAAGAAGGCGTAGCACCACTCTTCCTCTAAAATTTATGTGACTTCCTCTGCAAAGACCACGAGCCTGGACCGTGGAACAGTAACAAATATGAAAATATTTGCTACCGTGGCCGTCGTAGAACGACTTCACTTAGTTAGACTCCAATGCTAGCGAAATGATAGAACTACCGGCAGGGGCTAAGCTGATAAGCTACTGAGGAAGAGTACGCCAAGACGTGTCCTTGGCCCAAGAGGTTGAAAGGTCTCAATCCTAAGAGTGTATTTTGGCTCCTCCTGTGGCGATGGTCAGAGCGCTTGAAGCCTAAGAAGTGGATAATAACAGAAGTGACATGAAGGAGCAGTGGCTGAAGAAATAAAGAAGCGTCCGTATACCGCTCTGCACGCCACTTCCAGCTATTTTTTCTTTGAAGCGGACAATAATGTTCGTCCAACAGGACATCTAGGGAGGACAGTACCCAGAACTAATAGCCATCGAAGTGGTGTATGGCACATAGTACATGGTAGCTGTCTATCGAGCCAGTGTGCATAGTAGTAGCCGAGATGCAAGGCAGCAGTTAGCCTCCGCTTTGCTGTCAGCTCTGTCATTTCTGATGCAGGGCAGCCAGCTAGCGTCCGCTTTGCAGACCGGAGGCTACAGAGGTAAAGTTTAGAGCAAGCAAGTGCTCTCTAGGGGAAGGATCCCGCCCGCTTCATAGCATCATAGCAATCCCTACTACCATCCTCTATCCTCCCATTCCGCAGGCACCACCTGTGTGAGTTACAGCGCCACACTTCTCTTCCAGCTTCTCCTTTTGTCTTGCTGTCTTCGCAGAAGGCTCAAGGGACACGTCCTTGACCCTGACCCGCAAAGCTTCTCTCTTCACTATGCAAATTTCTCCCACTTCATCAACGAGGGCAAGTTTGCCTAGCAGTCGTGTCCCCTACTACCCTGCCGCGCAGGGACTTGAGGAGACATCCTGATTAGTAGGAACCAACCACATTCTACTAGCGGGAGACTGTTGCAAGCCACCTCCAGCCATCAACAGCCAGAAGCCGGACGGACAATGACTAAACTAGACATCAGTGGCATGTTCCTGGCGGGAACGACTTTGCTTCTCTTGTTTGGAGGCAGAGCGGTAGAAGGCAAATCACCGCTTGCCTGCCTCTACACAGGACATGATTTTAGGTGAGTAAGGACAAGAAAGAAAGCTGCGTGTATTCTTCTCCTTTTGTCCGTATCGTCTTCATGGGTAGAAATCAAGCTCCAAACAAGCCCTAACCTCTTGCATCCATCCTCCTGCTTGCTTACAGGGGAGAGTCGATTTGCTTCTACGAGCAAGGGTTCTTCAATCTGCCAAGTAACTTCAATGATAAAGTCTCGTCTATAAAGCTAGCGCGTGGCTACGTACTGCGTGTTTCTGCGGACGGCCCCATGGACGACGATGAAGTGAGTGACTTCATCGGCAGCACGAACTGGGTCGGAGATAGTTGGAACGACAAAATCTCCGGAATAACCATTCTTCCAGGTACACCTCTCGCTCGAACCTTGGCCACCTGAGTATTCTTCAAGTTTAAGGCTAACAAAGCTACTGGTTCCACATGGCAGCCAACGAGGCGGGAAGAAACACGCGGAACAGGGTGCGATTGACCGACAGACGCTCCTTTCGTAAGGCAGTCGATTCAATATTTGAGAGAGCAAGTCAAGATCTGTACCCCACACACAGCGGAGCCATGAGCGGCGGCATCCACTGGTGGGTCAGTGCTGTCGGCTACACCTCCATGGTCCTCAGGGACGCTTACTTTGGAGAACAGAAATACAGAGCGCTCCTGACTAGGGCGCGAGATGGGGGCCTAGGAATCAACAGCAACTACCGTCCAACATCCAACGTGTTCAATGACGACCAACTCTGGTGGGGATGGTTTGCTGTGGAGGCAGCGCGAGTCTATAAGGATGATCCCGTTTGGCTGGCGTCAGCGGAAGCGGTGTGGAACACCATTGATAAGGAGGTGGGCAGGGCCAATGTGTGCGGCACGGAAGGTGTCGTCTGGAAAGATGGCGAGCGCACGAAGAACACTATCACCAATTCCCTCTTCTTCTTCCTCTCCATAGCCCTGTACGATCTGACTAAGCTTGACAAGTATTGGACGGAAGCGGTGAAGCAGTACAACTGGCTGGTTGAGAAAACGTATAACCGACAGACGGGGCTCTTCGAGGATGGACTGGACGAGAACTGCAAGGCTCGAGGAGGTGCATGGACTTACAATCAGGGCGTCTTCGTGGCTGGTGCCTCTCTGCTGTACAAACACAGCAGAGACAAGAGCGTTCTGGCCAGAGCCCAGCTGGTGGCACTCAAATCCATGAACTGGTTCCAAGAGGACGGAGCTGTGTTCGAGAGAATGTGCGAGTCTGATGCAAGCTGTCTAGGAGGAGTGGATGCTATTGCCTTCCGGGGGCCTTATGTACGGGGCCTGAGCTACCTCCATGACGCGACGCCAGTGCAGAACATGAAGAAACTCATACGAGGCTACCTCACAAAGACCACTGACAGAGCGATAAGAACGGCCAGCAACGATCGTTGGCGCTTCCGCTGGCACTGGGCAGGCCTCAGGCAGCGCAATCCTCAGCCGTACCAAAGCGACTACGTCATTCCTGTCCTTGACCTCATGCTGGCAACGTATCGCGTCAACTTTGGAGTAGCAAACAATCACTTTGCCCGCAAGCGGCAGTAAACACCAGCACCCTCAATAAACGAGGATGTCGAAGATCGCAAGGAGAACCTGAAGAGCAGGCTGCAACGCTTTATGTTGATGCAAAAGACCTCTCCCTGGCAGTCCCGCTGACGCTATGTTTATCTATTATGTACTGAGTATCATCTTACCTTGAGCTACCTCACGGCTGACCACTAAGATTAAAAAAAAACCACCTCATCCACCTTACCTCTGCTACCTCCTCCTCTGGCTCCCACTCTCTATTTGACCGCTGATGCTGCTAATCACTAGGGAAGCATAATCTTGACATCGGAGGACAGTGGCTTAGTAAAGGCTATGATGGCAGCCGTAGTATAGACGGCGGAGAAAAGAGAAAGAGAGATGAGATCGAGACTGAGATATCTGCTTACAGCAGTAGCTGGTCTGTTTCATAGTATCAGCCTCACGCTTTGCTCTAACGCTAATCAACAAGCTCAGAAATCTAGCTACCGAGTAAGCGGCCCGCAGGCGGCCACATTGTTTGATGGTCCACACAGACTATTCTGGCTTCTGCTTTGGTTGCAAGCTCCTTCTTTGTCAAGGAGGTAGGCTGCTTATTGCTCTCATCAGGTGGTGGAGAGCGCCAGTGATCCGTTGAGGAGACATTTATCCTTCCTTGTCTATCTCACTATGGCTGTCGAATGATGTTACCTCCCACCAAGAGACCCGCTATCAGCGCTTCTTGTTGCGCTGTCCCCGTTTCCTCGTTGGCAACTCTTAGTTAGCCTTCTTCTTTCCTACCGTCCTGGGTGTGACGGGGAGTGACGAAAGTAGAAAGTAAACTCAGAGCTCACCCTATCCGAACCAGGCTATGACATAATGACAGGGCGGATTGGAGAAGGATAAGCTGAAGACTGAATACCGGCCCGTCATCCTAAGGCAGCAAGAAGAAGTAGATATGTTTGAGCTGGCTTCTAACTCAAGCAACTACTGCTGGGGGTGCGGAAGATGATGATGACCGTAGAGCAGTCAGAAAGCTGACAGGAAGATGATGCAATCGCTTGCAGCGTGCCCACGCTCCGAACAGTTAGTAAGTCTAGAGTTTCATGTTATCCATCGGACCATGAACCTCCTGCTCGCTGATGAGAAGGAAAAGGTGAACGGTGAGCAAAGGAGACAGTGAGCTATTTATTTATATATATATATAAAGTAG
>FLMG01002936.1:11404-26415 GCA_900088475.1 Hyphochytrium catenoides | reverse complement strand
CTCGCCTTCCCTCTCTATGAGAGTAGGCATAAGACAGCACGAACCAAAAAGAGAACACGCTTTTATCGATTAATGACGAGCGGGGATGCAGAAGTGAGTAGAGGATGTTGATTTGGGCCACAATCTTGCCAGGTCATGTTCTAGGTAATTCGAGGAGAGGAGTTGAGCAAGCTCGAGCCTCAAGGACAGCAATCTTGGAGTGGGAGACGTACGCGATAACTGGTCCCTGTGTCCTTACTCTACGGCAAGCTACCTATAGGAATGTAAGCCTGACCCTCTACTTCTCCAAACTAGAGGAAGGATCAAAGACAAAGGACTCGAAGCAGAAGGAGTGGGAAGGCATGTATCGCGCCAGAACAGCGATGACAGCTTGGGGTACAGACGTCATCGGAAAGAAGCGCGAGTTATTGATCTAAGGCAACTGCCGTTCAATGCAAGCAGGAGAATCTTGCACTGAATACATTTGTGCCTATAGTAATGGCTGAGGGTTGAAAGAGTAACGGAGGCAATAAAGCTTTCGTTTGAGATTGAAGAACAGGGTTTGTCGTTTGGCATAAGTATTAGACCAGCGGCCCCATAAAGCTGGCGCTGACAGGCAACTATTCTCTAGGGCCATTCTAGCTCTCTTCCTAATAACTCCTTCACAATTCGTCTCTCGCTCTCTCGTGTCTGAAGTATTCTATAGTTGGAGCAGCGTAGAGCCACGATATCATCAAACTTCTACACATTGCCAGGACCTAAGAGTCATCGCAGAGGAAGCATGAACTTTGGCAGGAAGATTTAAGGTCGGGCTGACCACAGTGGAAATGTGCAAATGTGAAAGTCATTGAGCACGATTCCCTGTGAGCGCCAGCGCCTTCATCATGCTGCCAAGTGCCAAGCGCCAAGCCGCCTCTATGACTAGGAATGATGGGTCGCTGTGGCGCTTTGGTTGGCTCTCAGATCTTCATCTCTGATGAGCTCCATCATCCATATCTGGCGCCTTGAGCTAGCCGTTAGCGGCGAAAGGCAGACTCAACTCCAATCTAGTTATCAAATTAGCTATAAACTGATTTATCACTGCTTGTGTCCCTGACGATTGATTTTTCGCCGCACATTCTGAAAGACAAATCATCGGCGCCACTTGGCGCTTGGCTGAGGGATGACTTTTGAGACTGCTTCCACAGAACATGCTGACGTGACCAGTTGGAAGACGGGCAGAGTGCGCTATGAAGAAGCCGTGAAGGGCTGAGGAAGGTCGGAGTCTAAAGAAGTTCCTCCTGCCCGCCTTCATCTGCTCTAAGAGCGCAGTGAACCTGACCACGCTGCCTGTTTGCCGAACTAGTAGTCAAGGAGAGAAGAACTTTCTTGTTATGTATCCTGGCAAGAAAGGCTTCTTCACATCTCTGACAGATTTTCTAGCGATGCTGCTCATGTTCTGTCCAATCATACTGCCCTCTTCCTCATTCATCCTTCGCCACCTCACGAAAGGCACGACGACGACTGACTGCTCACTGCGCTTTGGCGTCGTTTGCTTCACCACCCCACCATTCACCAGCGAGCGATCATCTTCTTCATCATTTCTTCATCATCCTCTCTGATCAGTCAGTTATCAACCTCCTGCTCATAATAGTAGAAGACATGGTCCTCTTCTTTAATGATGGATTGACTGACGGGCTACTCCTTGTCCTTTACCTAGAGACCTCGGCCGAAGTGGAAACATTGATGGGACCGCAGCAGATAGTAGAAAGTAACAGCGATGGTGGCAGGTTCTGGTAGAAGAATAAGAATTTGTCTGAGAAGAGGAGCTTGGCTGGCACTGTACACTTTTCTGAACACTACGATGCGAAGTAAACGTAGGACGCGGCATTCAGTAGAGGGAACAACGCAAGGGTAATAGGGCAACCGGCCGCTAGAGCCTCGGCCTAACCCACCAGTCGGCCTAACCCACCAGTAGTATGAACTAATAAGTATGAGGCTGGTAAAGAAGAAGCTGCAAGGTGAGACAGGCGACAACAGCCTTTCATCAATAGAAATATCTAAATCTTAGTCCTCCCTAGATAGGTCCTCTAGACGACTGCGTGGTCTGATAATGCGTGCCGACGATGTGGCAAGCCCAGGTAGAACTAGCTCCTTGGTGGATGCAAACATGCAAGACCCTCACCTTAATACGTTGCTGGGTCGCTTGAATGATGAGCTGAGCTTCTGGCCTGGTCGTGCCACCACCGGTGAGAAAACAGAACAAAATCCTGCTGAAGAAGGAAATCAACCAATGCACCGGTTGACGCTTCTTCTGCTGACGGCAAGGTGGATTGACGAGTAGAAATAAAGGCCAGGGGAGGAGACCCTTGTGTGACTGCGTAGGCGTGGCTCTCCTCTGACCATGTTGTTTAAAGCAGGCCGACTGACTAGATCGATCCTAGAACGACTGAGGGGCAAGGGCAGCGAATGGGGAGAGGAAGGGCGAATACGGCCCACATGCACATCATGTGTCCCCTCTTCTTCTTTTTCTTCCTAGTCATTCTTCTGCCAATATTGGCCTCCTCGTAGTCCTTTCTCCCTCTTCTCGCAAGAAGTACTGCCCTTCTCATGCCATAAATTCATGCTGTCGAAAAAGTAAGAGATGGCTTCATCTTTGTATAAAGTTGTATAGAACTCTGGGAATAACAGCCAATGTTGATCCTTTCTCCTTCGTTCTCTCTCTCTTTCTCTGTTGGTTGTGTCTCTCTCTCTTCCTCCACGTTATCATAGCCAGCGGTACGCAACCCATGTCTTTCCTCTGACCCCTTGGATAACGACCTGATGTGACTGCGGCTTGATCCCATTGCTACTGATGACTCTTTCTGAGCGTTCCTCCCTCTTCTGCCGCTACTGCTGATGTGGTGGGTACAGCTCTACCACTCGATGTAGGAAGATAAACCCCTGGTAGAGGTATGCAGGTCACTCCCTTCTCGACAGCTTCTGGGCGATGCCTCACAATCAATCATTCCTTCCTTGGATCACTGCATCAGCCCAGCTCGCGCACCCGGTGTCCCGACCTTCACTCATCGCCAAGTATATTCTCCAGTTCATACGCGCAGCACTGTTGATTGAAGAGGCGTTAGTTGCTACTCTTCTCTGCATCCTGGCAGTGTAAAACCTCGAGACAACGAGAAGGAAGAAGCTAGAGCATCATCATGAAGCTACGGATCGCTACTACTACAGGGATCTCAATCTTAGGATTGTTTCTCCCTTATTACCTCAGTGCTGCTGAAGGTTTGTTTCTTCTTCTCTAATCGCTCTTCTCTCCCTACTGACAGCATGTCTCCTGGCCTCTCTTACCACCAGCAAGACTGTAGCGGTCCCTTCTTTGTTTGCTCTATTGCTCGTCTCGTTACTGCTTAGTAAAAGGTGTGTTCTTCTCATCTCATTTATCTTCTCTCTTTTATACCTGCACAGGCACCAGCCCTGCAGCGATCATCGGCAGTAGTCCAACTGAAGCCCTTAGCCCGCTATTGCCTCAACTGCAGCGGGCGCCTTCTTCTCCTCTCCAGCAGGACGCAGGCAACGTGACGAGAGATGCAGAAGCTGCTTATATCTACGGCTACCCGCTGCTCGCCATGAAGTTCTCGGAGCTTCTGTTTATCCTGGGCAACAATGCTTCCACCAACACTTTCCTGCACGCGAGGACCTTTCCTTCTCCTTCTGATAAGACCGTGGTTCGTCCGAATCTGGACACTCTCTACTCTGTCGCTTTCCTGGATCTCTCTAAGGGCCCCATTGTGCTGAACATTCCTGACACGCAAGGGCAGTACTTCCTCATGCAAATGCTGGATGGCTGGACAAATGTCTTCGCGAACCCTGGAGCTCGCACAACCGGCACCGGCGCCCAAAGATATACGATCTTGGGTCCCAAGGATAGAAGTGATGCACCCATTCCAGGATCAAAGGCTCTGTACAGTCCCACGAATCTGGTCTGGATCCTCGGCCGCACCCTGGTGTCCAACTCCACGTCGGCTGGCTACCAGCAGGCACATGACATCCAAGATAAGTACTCTCTACAGGTCATCAACAAACGAGAGAGCACATCAACCACCTCTCGAAATGCCATTGCTACTCAGATGTGGCAGCATCAAACCCGCGTCGCCAGGCAACAGCTCAGCCGCAGGCCAAAGCGTACATCTGAAACTGCTGTTGGTGGAGATGTCACGGTGCCGGGGCTTGTCTCAGGCCTTAGCGGAAATCAGTTCTTCCTGTTGCTGTCCTTCCTCATGTGCGACAATCCCGCCTTTGCAGCAGACGCTCCTGCCTTGAAGCAGTTTGAGAGCATTGGGTTCAAGCCATGTGGGCAGTACAGACCGTCAATTCGGGCTCTGGGAGCCATCCTCTCCACTCCTCGAAGAGCCAACCAGAAGATCGTTGACCTGTCAAAGTCCATTGGAGAGAGCATTAATGGCTGGAGACTCGCTATCGAAGGAATGGGCAACTATGGCGTGAATTACAATCTCCGTGCAGCAGTTGCACTCACAGGGATTGGCGCAAACCTTCCTGAGGATGCGCTCTATCCGACTGCCTGTACTGACCAGTCCGGGGCCATGCTCGAGGGAAGTAAGAGCTACCGTCTGACATTCAAGAAGGGTCTGTTCCCGCCAGTCTCCGCTTTCTGGTCTGTGACATTGTATGACAACGAGGGATTCCTTGTGGAGAACCCTCAAAAGAAGTATGTTGTCTCAAGCCAGACCTCGCTGACGACAGAGACCGATGGATCGCTGCAGTTACTGTTCCAGCCAAACGCACCTGCTGACAGCAGGAAAGCCTCGAACTGGCTACCGACGCCACAATCGAAGAGCTTTTGCCTCACTCTCCGGCTCTACTCGCCAGAGCAGACTGTTTTGACCAAGGCCTGGGTGCCACCCGCAGTTGTCCTCGCATCATCAGCATAGATGTTGAAGAGGGATAGGACCGCCTTTTATTAGAAAGCGCTAGCACGAAGATATTCTTCTTTGACCTCTTCTTCTCCGGCTTGTTCGGATGCTGTCAGTAGAGCGAGCAGCTTCTCGTACGAGAAGATCATCCCTTTCTATCCAATACATAGAATATCTGTTATCACTTCCATGATATTATGCATTGTATCCAACACTACTATCGGGAGCTTCGACTGACTGCGTGCTGGTTGTTGGGCCTTTGTCTTTCTGAGTCTTCAGAAGCTGCTCGTGAAGATTTGTTATTCTCTATTTCAGACAGGGGCCAATGTCCTCTCTCAGGTCATGTTGCCGATGAGTCTCTTGTCTATCCATCTTTCTTTGAGACGGCGGCGGGGCGTAAGAGACGATGTCCTTGGCACAACATATTTCCTTGGCACAACAGAAGTGCTGGCTGATCTCTATAATTTTAACCAGTATAGTCACAAATAAATACGGAGTATTAAATATGTCTACGGGCTCAAGAAGGCCCAGCAGCACTAGGGTCCTTACTTCTCTTGGGAAGAGAAAACCTTGTGGAGCCTACTACTACCACCAAGTGAGCGGCGCTAGCAGATGACACAGACGTCATCAAACTTATAGTCTTCTAGGATACTGTCAAAGACTACGTCTCCATTTAGGTAGCCAACGTTGAAATAACGACTGAAGTCTGTCAGCTCTACCGACAATTTGCCAGTTTCTTGCTTCTCGTAGATCATGAGCTGCTCAAAGAATCCCAGGTTGGGTTGAGAGGCAGACCTCACGTTCTTGATATGCTCACAGGCCTTCTGCAGTGTGTATCCTCTAGAAATGAGATAGCCCATAACGAGAGCTGGGCTCCGGCTCACTCCTAGATAGCAATGGGCTAGGACTTTTCCCCCCTCTCGCCTTGCCTTCTCAATAAAATCCACAGCCAGGGGAATGCAGCCCAAGAGGCGCGCATCGTGGCACTGATCGTCAAACTCCACTCTTAAATAAGTTAGTGCTTTCCCCAGCGGACCCTCGGTCTCGAAGGAGTTGGGCATATCTGGCGTTACATTGAGAATGTGTGTGATCCCAAGCTTGTCCAGAAGAGGCCTGTTCTGCGCATTAGCTGTGGAAAGAAAGGGCCAACAAAGTAATGTGAGAACCATGATGCTCTACTAGACGACTAAGCAGGCAAGTGCAGACCTGAACTCGTCAATGTATAATTTGAAGAATACACAATGATAATGACCATTGAAGAAGTGCAGCGAAAGGGATGACTGAAGCATCAGGTATAGTCATAGTAAAAGTATAGAGAGAGAATGAGAGAAAGAGAGAAGAGGGAAGTCCGACACACAGGAAGGAAAGCGAGCGAGCCAGCATCTAGAGAGCTATAGCACGACAAAAGATAAAGTCAGTCTTCGACCCCTAACCGCCAGAAGCATTATACCTTTTGAGCCAATATAAAGTAATCCCGGAACAACCTCCGATGGGCTTGAGTGCATAGTGCCCAACGGATCCATAGTCACTATTGATTGCCGCTTTCGTCCAACCTCTTAATGTTCCGACAGACCGCAACGACAGTTTCTGAGACTTGTTCTAATCTGGGTGGACAGATGCCTTTCCTTACAGCGGTGCTTGCCTCCTGATTCGGTGCTTCTCTTCTTCTCAAGTCTGTCTGGCAGCAGAGCTTCTAGTGTCGCAACAACTGAAGCTTGAATTATGAAGCTTATCGCGAGTCTTCTCCTTGCGCTGATTTGTCTCTTCTCCTTGCGCTGATTTGGCGACAATTTTGTTTTCGCTTTCCAAATTGCTTTGGAGCCGTGAAAGAAAATTCTGATTTGACGTTTCAGATTGTGACGGGAAAATGATTCTCCTCTCCTTTCGGCGCCTCTGAGTGCGGGGGTTTTGCGCTACAGAAGGAGGGCGGAGGAATGGCGTGCGCCTCTTGATTATAGAAGGAGACAGAAGTTGTGACGTGAGTTGTCTATCATGGCGAGACAGATCATGGCGAGAGAGACACAACGAATCGGGCGAATTCCATCAACGACAACGGAGGTACCGTGGTAACAGAACATACACAGAGGGGAGTACGAGATAGACTGCTGGCGTGAGACAGAGTGAGTGGGCGTGATAGAGCCAGCCGAGAGGCTGCGTCGAAAAGGTTGGTGATGGGGTAACTTGAACACGCCCAACACACAGAGGGACCACTGCGTAATAAAGTGCCCATAGTCCCATAGTCCTTGTCCTAGTAGAAGGTTCGACACAGAGTCCAGTACAGATGTCATGAACTTACAGAGAAGATACACTAAAGTGAGAGACAGAGTGATGATGAGAAGGGACTGATAGGGAGAGACAGAAAGACGGAAGGACGGACGTTGTCTGCAGCCTGAAGAGATGCCACAAAGTAATGCCTATGATACGACCTTTCCCAGTGGACCGGCTATGGAGCTTGTATCACTGGACCCGTATTAAGAGGTCTATGGTTTATTACAATGGGTTTGCTGTTGCAAAGCAGCGTTCCCACGAAAGGACATCCAAAATTAACAGAAAGAGTCCAGTGCTCCAGACACCAACCTCAACCACAGCCTATCACGGATCTACACGGCCCATGCACTTACTGTAGCGTATGCTGTAGAATCAGAAATGATAGGCTCTCAACTGTTCTTACTCTCGATATAACCATACGGATCAAGAAGCATATCGTCAGGAGGGGGGCTAGCCATATTAGCGATACGTGATAGCTATATTCGGGACTGAAAAAGGCCGATGAATCTTCGTTGGCAATCTGCGACAAATCTTTTTGGGGCTTCACGCAGCGCCTGCAGATGGCCAGACGACGATGGATGATGCCTTGCATTCCCTTCTGTGTGACGGAGACGGAGCTCTTTCTTCTTTGTTATGATGCTCCAGGTGGTGTTCCACAATTTTCTGCTAGTTCGTAAGAAGAGGTCAGTACTTGGAAACTAAGAAGTAGCTTTGCTACAAAGTGCTGCTGCTTCTAAAGATGGCCAGTTCAACAAGAGTTGGTGACCGACCACCATCATCCGCAGCCGACCCTGACTTAGCTCGCACAACTCCCTGATCTTTGGCTACATAGTAGTGAGACAGCCACAAAGAGATGGTTGTGAACAGGTGCCACAGCGAGAAGTTTTATTTCGTTGCTTGAATGGTTTGCAAGGTGGCTCTCCTCACCACCTAATAAAAGTCGCGGGAATAGCGCTTTCCTACTAGCGCTGAAAGGTGGTTTGGAAGCCAAAAGCTGGCTTTTGCTGACTGTTGCCATCCTCACTCTTAGTTCCTGCATGGAACGCGAGTAATAAGACTATAATCCTTCTTGCTGATCTTCGGGGACGTAATTCTGTCTAGCTTCCTCCTAGGAAGACTCGGTTGTGTCGTCTCTCATCATCGCCCATATGTAATAAGGCTTCAAAGATCCTCCCCGTCCTATCCGAATCAGGTCCTCGTCTGTTACATGGACTTCTGACCTCTGTTTAAGAGGCTTGGTCACTCCTCCGCCAGCCATCACCGAGTTCTTCTATGATGAGTAGGTTCCCAAAGACCAAGGCAAGAAGAGATTTATAGACGCTGATAAAGATAACCAAGTAAGAAAGAAGGGAGAAGGAATAAGGACAGCGCTTTGACTATATAGTCAAACAACCTATCCCAGGATGATCAGCTCGTGCTAGTAGTTATAAGGCCCGTTTGCTATATGTAGAAGGTCAAAAAAGTCTATCCCGTCTTCTAGTGCCCTAGTCGCAAACAGTCCAACTACCACTAGGCTTCTCTCTTCCTCCGTCTCGACATGAGAAAGGGGAAGACGACGAAGTATCAAGGGAGAGGATGATGGACGATAGACAATGACGAGAGAAACGGAACCGAAGAATAAGTAGTAGTAGTAGAAGAGACAAGGACAACAACAACTGCCAAAGTCCTCTAAGATAGTCCCTCTTCCTTCCATACACGTCTTAGACAAAGAAAAGGAACGGATGGACCTGAAGCTCACGCGGCTCCGCTTGGATGGACTTGGATGGTGAGAAAGAAGTTAATCCTAATAGTAACTACTCTTTTATACTATCCTCCATCCAATGACTCAGAAAGAAGGAGCAGCACTATTATGCCGTCATTTTGCCCCAAACACTGGGATAACTGAGATAATATCAAGGCGTTGACTTAGAGGAGACGAAGGAACCCAAAGAAGAAGTGAAGAGGGAAGGACCTGAGGACTGATGAAGATGAGGACAACGATAGAAGAAGAAAGAGAGGGAAAGCAATAGACTAAGAAGACGATTGACAATAGTGAGCTGCTGGAGGAAAAGAAGAACGAGGCCATCAACGTCCTCCCCCTGAGATATTTCTTACTACTACTACAGACCATGCTGTCCTCCTCATATCCTATAGTAACGAAAGGTAACATCAATAATAGTGCCGCTCAGCGCGTATACGTAACACCTTCTAGGAGTTTGGCCTTTCGAATCTTTGATGATAGTCCTGGCAGTGTTTGCCTCTCTCTCTCTCCCTCTCTCTCTCTTTCTCTCTCTCTCTCTCTCTCTTTCTCTCTCCCTCTCTCTCTCTCTCTCTCTCTTTCTCTCTCTCTCTTTCTCTCGCTCACTCTCTCTCGCTCACTCTCGCTCTCTCGCTCTCACTCTCTCACTCTCTCTCGCTCTCTCTCGCTCTCTCGCTCTCTCGCTCTCTCTCGCTCTCTCGCTCTCCCTTTGTCTCTCGGGCCCTGCTATTACCTTTCGTCTGTGTCTTCTTCGTTCAGTGCCCTTGCCTCTTCACTCCCTCTCCCTCTCTCTTTTGCCTCCTTTCCGCCTTCTGCTCTTCTCTCTCCCTTTCCCTTTTAAACACTCAGTGTCTCTCCGATTCACTTCTCTCACTCCTTGGTTTTCCCCACTCTCTCTTCTCCAAGCACTCTCTCTCTCTCTTGCCTTGCTCTTTCTCTCCTGTCTTCTCTGCTGTTGCTACCTCTTGGCTCCTACAGAATGAAGATTTTCCTTTCCTTGGTGATCAAAAGTGAGTCCTCTGGGCGGAAGGAGTAGATCAATGGAGGTAGAGGAAGAGAAGAAATAGAAAAGGAGCTTGTGAGAGGAGAAGAGACAGTGATGATGAAGGAGAGACACCCGTGAGAGGTCTAGTAAGAGAGACAAACTCTCTTCTCTCAGCAGGATGATGGAGGCGACAGAGGAAGGGAAAGTGCGAGACAGAGGAAGTGAAGAGAGACAGGACCCAGGAGGACAGAGAGAGAGAGAAGGAGTTCAGTCCTCTACTTTTCCTCTGGAACTATTCTCTCCTCCCTCCTCGACATTCAAACTTGAAGTCTTCATTGAGAGCTTCGACCCAACGGGAAGGAGAAAGGTGACAGAGTCTCTCTCCCTCTCTTTCTTCTTTNNTCTCTCTCTCTCTCTCTCTGTTTTATTCTTTTCTCTCTCTCTCGTACCCTCTCTCTCTTTGCAAATCTCTTTTCTCTGAAAGAACCTAGAGCAGCACGAGAAGGTCACAAAAGGCTACGTTCTAAGACGCGATATTCTCTTCTCTCCTATTTCTCTCTCCGAATCCCTCGCTCTTTCTTCCTTCCCCCTTCTATCTCTCTTTTTCTTCTCGCTTGTCCTCTCTGTGCTTCTTCTCTCTTAGCTGCTCTCTACAAATCCTTAACACCTGCTATCGCCGTGGTGACTTCTAGGAAAGAAAGTTAGAGACAGGAACGGATGTGGATGAGGAAGACAGCCGTCAAAGAAGCTTTGTCTTTCAGTTTCTGGACTTCCCTCCGTTGCAAATTGACGTGACAGGCAAGCTTCCTACACTGAACTCTTTTCTTCCAGGTAAGCGCCTCTTCTTCCCCTCTTTCCTCCGAGCTCTTTCTCTTCTTCTCTCTCTCTCGGTCGGTCATTCACCTCTTCTTCTGTCCACCTGCTGCCTTCCTTGCTCCAAGTTTGTTGCTCTCTTCCGCGCAACCCAGCTTTCTCCCTTTTTGTCTCTCTCTCTCTCGTCTCTTTCTCTTCCTCCTCTTTCCCTCGCTCATCGTTCTCTTCAATCTCTCCTCTGTTGACAGTTCCTCTTCTCTCCAATAGAGATTAAGATTGTGCTTCTCTTCCATGTCCACGCAGCGAGGGATGCCGCGAAGCAAGAGAGAAGCCATAAGCACCGGGAACAGGGAGAGATAGAGGAAGAGAGGAAAGAGAAAGAGGACAAGAGAGAAGATGTTCTAGATACGCATGGAGAAGAAGGAGAGAAGGGAGAGACAGAGAATGGCGAAGAGATGGTTCCAATTTTACGAGGGAAGTCTTGCATCTTTGAATACAACGCCCACATCCTCCACCACACGCTCAGGAGCAGCCCTTCTCCTCTCGCTATGATGCTTGTCTCCTTCCCAGCCAGCGGGGAAAGGGAAGAGATAGAAAGAGGAAAGCAGGTCCGGTTGAAACAGGAAGATGACATCTTTTGTTTCCCAGCTCTGGAAGGATGCTGCTGCTACGAAATGAGCAGCTTCGCAGCAGAGGTATGAGAGAGGAAGAGAGAGAGAGAGAGAGAGAGAGAGAGAGAGAGAGAAGACTCCATAATGGAATTAGGTGACTTCCCTGAGGCTGTGCGCTTAGCTCTCAGAAGATAGAGCTGAGAGGGAAGGAAGGAAGGCGCGATGGGGCAGGAGAGAGAGAGAGAGAAGAAGTGGAACGAGAGCTAAAACCGGACAGAGGGCAAAGGAGAAGCTAGGCAGATGGGCTGCGAAGCGCATAACTTAGTCCTCTAGAGGTCTTCAGGGCCTTGCATTAAGGTAGAAAGAGAACGAGAGAGAGCACAGCTCGGGTGTGGGAAGACTTCCGGGGTTAAAAACGCTGAGCATGCTCTCTCTCTCTTCTAGGAGCTTCCGGCTTTGCCTCCATCTCTTTGGGGCCGTGAAAAGCGCTCTCTACCGCTGATGGCTCCGGGAGGTGAATGTATAGGAAGGATATCTCTCATCGTGTCTCTCTCCTCTTTAGGAGCACTAGGGTCGCATCTCAAACAGGTAGCAGCTGGCGTTTTGACGTCTCTCTCTCTTCCTCTCCTTTGTCAGCGTAGTACTTGTTACTACTTCCTGTCAGATCCCTGGTCTGGCCTGAAGGCCTTCTGCTTATTTTATTGCTTGTTCAAGTCTTGCGGGCATGGAGCCAATCGCTCTTTCTTTTCGTTGGGCTGGCGTTGGGCTGCTCTCTCTCTCTCTCTGTCTCTCTCTCTTTCTCTCTCTCTCTCTCTCTCTCGCTCTCTCGCTCTCTGTCTCTCTCTCTGATCTCACAAAGCGCCCGCTGCATGGTACAGCCAAACAGTCCACGGGCTGCTGGAGGCGAAGCATTTAGCTCTCAAGGGTGCACAGATGCCAATCGTATTCCTCTCAAAACTGGCCTCTCTTTGTCTATCGAGAGTGAGAAGAAACCAAACGAAGAAACGACGATGAGAGGTGTTCCATCGCTCGTGGAAGAGAGCAGTGCCAACTCCGACAGATTGGCCTTGAGAGAGAGCGAAGAGAGAGAGAGTAGCGGCCAATCCTTAGGAGATAAACTGGAGACTTCAAGAGAGTCCAAACAATCGGAGAGAGAGAAGAGAGGGACGAGAAGTCAGGGAAGGACCACCTTTCAGAGTCTCAACCTCTTCCGGAATATGAAGGCGAATAGCGGAGGACAGTCGGAAAGCGAGACAGAGAAACCTAAGAGACAGACTATTATCTCGTCCCGCAAGTCTATATCGACAGGTCCTGCTAAGAGAAAGGCGAAGGCTATTGAGAAGCAAGAACAAGAAGCAGCCAAAGAGAGAGAAAGATGGCGCACAGAGTCCAAGTCACGGGAAAAGAACAAGCCCAAGAGTGAGCGATCCCCGATCGCCCGCAAACGACAGCTGCCAGCGAGTAAGCCGAGGCCATCACCCCATCCAAGTCCTGTCCCTGCTCCGGCTCAGCCTCCGAAGATACAAAGCCATAGAACAGAAGAGAGGAATCCTAAGAAAGACCAGATGCGTGAGAGAGAAACGATGAAGAGAGGAGAGAAGAGGTTGGCCTCCACTGATATATCGCAGCTACTAAGAGAGGAGATGGAGGAGCTGCATCATCCCCCGCCTCTCTTCTTCACAGCGGCTGCCAGGCAACCAAGCACTGGGAAAGGTAGGAGGATCTCTCTCTCAGCTGACCGCCACACTCAGACGTCTCACTCTTCCTTCCTCCTTCTACGATGGTCGTCCTTCTCGGGATCTGGCTCCGACTCGTGCCAGCAGACGGAACTCCTGACAGGTAGTTAATATGAGGAAGATTCATTGCTTTCCTTACATGTGCGCGGTGCTCAAGGCATCTCTCCGTGTACGACGGGCTCTCTTCATTTTTCTCTCTCTTTTTGTCACCTCTTCCTTTCTCTCTCTCTCTCTTATCTTCATCCATTATTCGCATCTATCTGCAATTAAAGCTGTAAGAGGGAATGTGACTTTATGAATGGCAGCGTATTAGACAAGAGGATCGAGCTTCATGATCTGATAGAGGAAAGGGATGCTGAAGAAGTGAAGAGCTTGTAAGTGCTCTTCCCACTTCTCTCTGGCTCTCTCTTTCTTTCTTCCAGCGTGTCTGCCTCGCGCTCGCAACCTTCTCTCTCTCGCTCTCTCTCACTTGCTCTCTTTGTCTACGTTGTCCTCTCCCAACCAATGCCCCTCCACTGCCCTTGGCTACCTCTTCTTTGTTGATGTCTTGTGGGTTGGCTTTCCCTTTATTTATCTCTCTTACGACATCATCCTCCGCTGAAGTTTGAAGCACGGCGCCCCAACAGTACCGCGAGCTGTAGGAAGTCGACCATCCTCAAGGATAGAGGCGATAGAGGCAGAGACTTCCCTACATAGGTCCGAAAGAAAGATGTAGAGGAGCTGCTGAGATAGCGGAGAGAAGAGAGAAACTGCCAAGAATAGAGGGCTTTCATTCTGGCTCAGAAGAGAGATATTGAGGCTTATTAGCTGTTGAACCATTGCTCTTTCTCTAATACTCTCTCTCTCCGCCTCCAGCCTCCTGAGCCAAATCCTTGCAGAGCTCTCCACTATCAAGGACAGAGATGCACAAGAGAGAGAAGAGGAGACAGACCGTCAAAGAACGTAAGGGCTTCTCGTGTTGGCTGCTGCACACCTGTGTATACTATTTTTAGGAACTTCTCTCTCTCTCCATGTCAGACAAGAACGCGTGCAGACACCTTTGCAGCCATATACAAAGAAGGCAGAGAGATCGAGGGAAGTGGGCGAGGGACGGAGTGAGGTCTCTTATCCGCGAGAGACATCTGAAGTCAGAGGACCAGAAACCCTATTTAATAGAGCTATGACGTGGAAAGAGAGACTCTCCCTGGCACGGAAGCAGGTGATTCTATAAGATAATACCCTTAGCTACTCTCTAATGAGGTCCCGATCTCTCTCAAACATGTGGGCTGTGCGTGCGCTGGTCTCACTCAATGCACCATCCTCTCTCTGTCTCTCTCTGTCTGGCTTTAGGGTTGACCCTTATGCCTGCCTCTTACTCCTCTATCTTTCTCATTGGCTTCCTTCGGCCAATGCTCTTCTAAATACTCTTAACTTATCTCTCCTTTACCTCTGGTGGAACGTCTAAAGCCTTTCTCCTTCTGCCTCCGTCTCAGATCCTCCGCAACATGGAAAATTTGGACTCAAACCCTCTCGGACAGTCTTCGGACGGGAGCCCTCCTCGGCTATCTTTTGAGGGCCAGAGCACCATGGTCTCCCATCAGGACGAGACAGAAGACTATGCATCCAATGACGGCGGCCCTTCTACCTTCAGGGCGGAGACGGAAGAGGAGACAGAGAGAATGCTGCCAGAAGGAGCTCCTTCGGTTCCCTGTTTCAAAGAAGAAGAAGATGGCCCAGGTACGATCTCCTTGTTGATGGCCCCAGCCCATGGAGATTTTGAAGAGATGGAGAGAGAGGCAGCCACACTAATGACGTCTATGTTCTCTCTTCCTATCTAGTCTCCATTGAGATTGTCCGCCAATCGCTCCGACTGCTTCCCCGGAAGAAGCCTTTCCGCAGACAATAACAGTTGAGACATTCAAGACCAGTCAGAGCAAAGTGTGCTCTCTCTCTCGGCTATCCCATTTCTTCCTCAAGAGCTATCGTAAGAGTGTCTTC
>FLMG01002936.1:0-11335 GCA_900088475.1 Hyphochytrium catenoides | reverse complement strand
CTTCTCGTCCTTTGCGTCTCTCTCTTCCGCGCCCTGCTCCTCCTTCATAAGCTTCTTGAGCAGCAACTTCTTCTCCTTTCGGGACAGAGAGGAGAGAAACTCCTTCTCAGGATCTTCCTCCTCTTCGTCTCCCTCCGACATGAGTATCGGGTACGCCTCTGTGTTTACATTCTGACACATTTCTGAGGGTAGCGAAGCTCTGTTTAGCACCAACTTCTGCTTGACGTCAAGACTGCCTCCAGCCTCTTGTATGAGCCGAAGAGGGTCTTCTCGGGCTTGTCTGCGTAGACAATGAGGAAGAGAAGAGGGTGATAAGCGACAGAAATAAACACGGACAACCTTCTCTCTCTTGCCGTGCACAGCCGAGGTGCAGAGCCTGCCCCATCTACCCTCTTTTTCCGCAGTCTTCTCTGCTGGTCTCGGTTGCAATGCTATCAGTTTTCTCGGTAGCCTCGTGGATCCTCATTATCTGACCTGTCACGTCTCCTATCAAGGCTTCTCTTTTAGCCTATGACTCACCTAGCTGCATCGTTCGGGTTAAAGTCCTTCAGCGTGCACTCTCGGTCTCCGGACTGATGGCCCCATTGACCGCAGCGTAGGCACTTGACGTTCCTAATCTGCACACCCATTGGCTTGAAGTTGACCTTGAGATCTGCGGTGAAGGAGCCCTCCACAGGTGCATCCTTCAGAAAGGGAAAGCGTTCTACTTGTTCCTGGATCGTGAGGTTATCCCGCGGGCGGATACCTGCTTCCTATAGCGTCAAACAAGAGAACGAAAGACGGTGTGCTGAGTCTCTGCCTGCCATGACAAAGTTATAAAGGAGCCGCCAAACGAAACGAAAAGACGCAAGGATGGAGTGGACGGAAAGCGAGGAGCAGAAATAGTACCCAGTGAGCTCATAGATAATAGCAGAGCCTGCAAGAGATCATGCAGATGAGGCGGTACCCATCGCGACGGAAGAAGAGGTTGAGGGGGAGGCGACCTCCACGCCAATGTCAACCAAAGACGACGACTAGATGCTCTTCTAGATGCTGCCCTCACTTTTACCTTCTCAAGCTTTCGCAAGGAATCCTTCCCAGAGATCTTGGCCTTGAAGGCTTTGACTGCCTCATCTGCAAGTAAAGATGATCAGCACGTCCGCTGGAGAAACACGTCAAGGCACAGAGAGAGGTAGACACGACGAACGAACAACTAGACGAGATGAGGAAGCAGAGACTGGACTCTCGCGCTGTGTACGAGAAAGCGACATAACAACAAGTTCACCTTCTGCTCCAGCGGATTCAGTCTTGTTCTCTGGCTTGTCTAGACCTGGAGGCGGAGCGTAGAGAAAGCTAAGTGCTGACTTATCGATTGCCGTGACGATCGATTCTTCTCCAGACGCGGCGGCTATCTGTTTGTACTTGTACAGCTCCAGCTCCTTCTGCACCTGTGCTGCTGCTTCTTTCTCTTCTTTCTCCCTTTGCTTGGCCTTCTGTTCGGCTATCCAGATCTTTTTTTGGTTGGCTTTGTTCGATGGGTGCCATCCTTTCAGATTCAAGAACTTCCCAATACCTCCCATGGCTCAGGATGAAGGAGTGGCGACTTGTGAGGTTTTGTTGATGTTAGATGAGGTCTCAAGGTCCCAAAGACCCAACTTAACTGAGGCTTTATGGGCGACCGCCGACAGGACAAGCCTTGTCTATCGTCTACTCATTAGCCCTACTTCTGGCCCCACTCAAACACCTGGCATACGAGTGCCAAACAGAGATTATTGCGTGTGAAAGCGGTCTTTGACGCTAAGGATGATGGGCCTCTAGATAGACAGGCCTCTTGGAAGTAGCAGCCGCAGAGTTTCCTCGCTTCCCTTGCAGCTTCTTGCAATAGAGTTCAATGCGAAATCTCTGCTTCATCAGACAGGAATCTTCAGAACTGACAACATCGATTTTTGGGGTGATTTCTGAAGGTGATTTCTGGAAAAGCTTCACGAAAGGTTCTTTACCTTCTGAAGCTTTCACAACGGTATACAGCGAGTATATAAGGCTGATTCTTTCACATGAAAGTGCTGAATCTTTCAGTTCCACCACTTTTTCGCTTCTGTTTCGATCTGAATCTCACGCTTTACCTAGAAATGTACTGCTTCTTGATATCTCTTGACCTGCTCTGTTTCACTCCCGTAGTCTCTGTGACGGCGTCTCACATTCTGCAGCTTTTCCCTTGCTTTCAAACTGAAGCTTTGTCTCCCAGTTTTCTGAAGCTTTTTCATCGGCTTTCTGTTGTCCGTAAGAGTCACTTTTAAAGCATTCCTCTGTCGAAGCAGCTAGGTTGCAGACAAGCGTATAACAGCTTTCAGTAAGCCTATTGGAGTTTGTAGGGCCTCAAAATGGATGAATGAAAGTGGTTCCCTGAGAATAGACCTAGTAAGGCTGAGCGCTACTAGCTTTCAGCCTCCTTCAGCTAAATCAAGGACAGGAGTGAAGACAAAGCCAATCCTCTCGCTAGTGATGGAGTTTCCGGGCAAGTTCGCCGCTGGAAAGGGACTGTCGTTAAGTTTGGAGAACATGGACGCTATAGCAAGAGGTAGATATCTGTACCGTGAACCGACTCGTAAGCGGAATTGGCGTTGAAAATCTCAAGAAGATGCGGTTTACCTGTATCTCTCACTCTTAGTGTGCTTTCGTCTTGTCGCTGCATTTTATCTTCCTCCCTCTTACCCAGCCTTGTTTCTCACGTAGCTGGTCTCCATCGAGAGACGTTTTCTGTGTCTCCACGTCAAGACTCGCGGAAAAGAAAGACATTCTCAGCCTTTGACGTCTCTCATGAACACGTCTGGAACGCCCCTCACAAGCCTCTCATTGATGAAAGCAACGTGCCCTGGAAAAAGCTTTGTCTTACAGAATGCGAGAAGAGTCGGATTGAGAAAGATGTGTTCAAAGAGGATGCAATGATGATGGATTGCACGGCCCCTCTGATTACAGTCAGAACTTTAAGGGGCCATGAGCTGCAGCTAGAGATCCCGAGTCAGTGCATACGGGTGGATCAGCTAAAACATCTCATAGAAGAGGTAGAGACGCGCTAATCTTTTGGTTGTTTGGGGCCTCCGTTGTTTCTTTGAGCTTGTTGATGTGCCCGCCTTTTCTCCTTAAGAATGCGCTGTATAGGACCGCTGGGTAGATAACCTTGCGCCGTGGAATGCCCTGCGGCTCTCATTCTCTTGCGATCTTTCAGGCCAATTACTATTCTCTCACCCCTTTCTAGCTCCAATCTTGAAGTGGATGACGTGCTTCCTCTTCCTCGCCGCTGTTTAGTACTAAGTCTACTCTCCACCTCGTTGTTCATCCAAACGTCCCCCTATTCCGTCTCTTTCTCAGGCGACTCAGATGCCATCTAGTCATATCCGGTTGATGGTGGGTAGGCAGCTTCTCGAAGACTACGACACGGTGCAGGCAGGGAGTAGGCTTCAAATGATTCAACAGTTTGGCGGGAGCCATCCGTACCTTAAGAGTTATAGATAGCGTTAGTCCTAGCTTATTTATGCGTGAGTTCTCCTAGAGCTCGCCTTTCTCTCCTATCGAATTTTCCCTTCCGTGGCCCAAAGTGGCGCCTCATCCACATTGTAACTGATAATAGTAGTCAAAAGTCTTCCACTCGTTCTGCGTCTTCCCTCTAATGTTACAGATATATTCAAGGCTGTACTTCCGCTGCTCAGGCTCAGGTTTACACCGGGTTCAGTCAGCTCTCTAGTATCTGGGCGTGGGCCACTAGAGACTGTCTTCGTTGAGGATAAGCCCAATGGGGACGTGGTCGCTCCCTTCAATTTCCCTTCTGATGAAAGAGTCTACCATGGCTTTCTCAAGCTTTTTCGACACGAGAAAATAGTCTATTCGCCACCCTGAAGAGACCAGACCGAGCACCAGACATTGTAAGAGACGAACACACGCGCAACTCCATATGCAAGAGTAGAGAGCTAAGATCTTGAAGTGAAAGTGATTCTCTGACAGGATATCGTAGGTCTCCTGCCCCCTACGGGTGTCATCTTACCTTTGTCTTTGGCCTTACAGTTGAACCGATACGAGAAGTAGGAGTATTTCTGCACATCGGGATGTTGGGCCCTCCATGTATCTACATATCCTTGCTTTAAGAGTACACCGAAGCTCTCTCTTTCTGCATCCGTGAAACCAGCAGATTTATTCCTCTAAGACACGCAGGGTCGTTTAACCGTTGATAAGCAAATTAAAATGGATGAGAAGAGCCATGACGAGTGGCCGACACAGTGGTGGAACGACAGGAAGGGAAGATACTAAGACTTTAGACAGAGAAGAACACGCGGGACGTCCACTCAGGGACGGGTGATGGTATATAATGAGCCTGGCAGAAAAGAAAGTACTACGGCAGAACTCCTCTTACGTTGGACTTAGGGTCGTGGATATCTATCTCCTCATAAGCCACATTCATATCTCCACACACGATCTGATGGTAAGTAAAGGAAATTTTGTCATGATGAAGTAGTATGAACAGAGGAGAGAGAGAGTGGCAATGAGCGGAGAATTCAGCGACAGCCAAGAATTGTCAAGGCTCTTCTGCTATCATAGCACAAAAGGATCGTCTATGGGATGGGATGGAGGGTCAGAGGTGAGGGGACACGGAAGACAGCTCCGTGGAGGAGTCAATACATTGTAAAGCAAATAGAGGCGATGAATAGAGCTGAAAACAGCTTGCACAGGAGGGCCAAATAGTATACTCTGCAAGAAGAGTTAACCAACAAAGATTGTAACGGGGTGAAAGTCCGCACCGTGGGCTTCTCCTTCTCAAGCTTCTGCACATATTCTCTAAGATCGGCGTCCCATTCCTTGGTGCGATAGTCTAACCTGATGAAGCGAAAGGAAGTAGTGTGAGATGAAGGATGAAAGTCAGCTGCCTCTAGGGATGAAGTCTATTGGCCCCTCTAACATTTTGTGCGCTATATACTTCCACAAGAGATCAACTATAACCCTCAAAACACAGGAGGCCTGTCATGCTCTTGACTTTCTGAAAAAGCTTTCCCTTTGAACCGTCTAAACCATTCCAACCCAGGGCTCTTGCATCCTCTTACCGTGACAAATCGCTGCCGGCATTAGGGACCTAGGTCGTCGGAGCGTAGGATGGTAACAAGGAGTGTTAGAAACAAACAGAGAGACCAAGGGAGGCGAGAAGAGAAGAAGACTGCCACCGTAGAAGAAAGAGAAGCAGGACGACAGCAGTGAGCCACAGTCTTGACTCTGTTGATCTCTCTCAGCCCTGCTTGGTCACCTCGCGTCTGCTTCTATTCCGCTATAATCACCCTTCCTTATAATTGGCCTGGGAATAGGACGGCCCTTGTACGAGCAAAGTAGATGATGCTCTTACATAACAGTGAACTAGCCAAAATCTGTCAAATTCCAGCGCGATCAGGCGACCCTCCGTGTCATGCTTCTTTATGCCCATCCCGTACTTGACATCCAGAGGCTCCTTCTTGGAAAAGATGGCTAGTAAAGGAATCCGTCTAAGACTCGCGGTAAACGAGACCGCGGGGCGACATTGAACAAGAGATAGAGGCAAGGAGAAGAACCCAAAGGCAAAGGGAGTGACAAGGCATGGACACCTGATAAGACAGGACAGAAGGAAGAGCGTGTTTCTCAGAACTCGGGACAGATGAGTCACTTTACCTGTGCCTGCATAGCCTGAGATAACCATGTGTACACAAGAGGGGAAACAAGGGGTAGACAGTGGTGAATAGTGACTGTGTTAGAAGGTCGCCTATACGTAGCAAGCTAGCAAGCTAGGGGAAGATACTATCCATAATAGGGGCAGACTTTGACTGAGGAATTCTCAAAATCTAGAGTTGGGAGGGCTATCAACCTGACCTTTCTTTTCGGCGAAGTTCCAGTAGGCATGAGGGTAACCTTCCAGTTCCATCTCCAGCTATAGAAGAGATAACTTGAGTCTTTCTTCTTCAACTATAGAATAGAGCTCCTACATTTTTTTTCTCTGTTTCGCAAATCTTTGTCTCTCCAAAGCAGACTACGTCTGGCTTCTCTGCCTCAATGTACCGCTTAAGCTGATGGCCACGGCCAAGCAGGGCACGAATCCCGTTCACGTTCCTGAGTGAGAAAGAGAGAGAGAGCTAAGGATTTTTTCCGCCATGTCGTCTACTCCTCAATCTGTCTTGATGAAGCCCTTCCTCTTCCACACCCTTCAGCCCCTCCTTGAAGCTCATCCCCTTAAAAGTCCTGGACTGATACAGTTCACTTCGCGAATGATAAGTGCACACCGCCAGCGTTCTGTTTCCCATCTCTTTCCGATCTTTCTTCCAGTTTGGCTGTCGAATCGTCCTTGGCCCCTTGCATCGGCCCGTCACTTATCACTCTTTACTACCCTGTTCTTAATGCGTTAGCTCATGCATCACCAGCAGACAAGCTTCAGACCAGGCGGCGACGCATACTCTGGTATGACTGCATTCTCTCTCACGATCGGCTCTTTGGCCTTCTTGTCGGCCTTCACGTTCTTAGCTGCTTTCGTCTCCTTCTCCTTGAGCTTGGAGCCCTAGCAGTGAAGAGGTTGTTAGGCGGTTCAGGTCTGACCGGACATGGGAGAAAAAGAGGCTGACCTTAGTTTTCTTGGGGCTAGCTGCCACGGACTTAGCGGTCTTTGTCGTCTTCTTAACGACCTTCTCTATCGTTTCCTTCCCTACTTTTTTGTTCGGACTCTTGGTCGTCTCCTTCCGGACGGTTACCTTTTTCTCCTCTGTGACTTTCCCCTTACTGGCCTTTGTCTTGGCAGTCTTCTTCACAACTGTGGCAGTTGTCTTGCCCTTCCTCTGTCCCGATCTCGTGGCAGGCGCCATATCTCCGTCTGCTTGCTGTTCTGTCTCCCGGTCACCAGAGACTAGAGAATTGACTTGTCTTCGAGGGATAGTTTCCACGCAGGTCCCGCTGAGAAGAGAGTAGGGCAAGGCTAGAACCGGTGCTAGAGAAATCGTAGTCCTAGCTCCGACGGGAATGAGTCCCTCATGCAGAGCTCTTCGACCGAAAACGCCTCCGACAGCCACTCTTAGGCTGGCCACCCTTAGCATGCGGAGACAGTCTTGCGGGAAATGTGAGCCTTCAGTGAGTCAATACTCCTGACCTTACCCTAACATTCTGAGCTCATACTAAGATCGCTTCCCCCTTCGCACGTTCATCCGGGCATGCTTTGACTCAGAGACCTCGGCCAACAGCGAGCTGGGAACAATGAGAACTTTTCCTAGGGGTAAAAAAATCTGCAGATCTTCGTCGTGAATCTTCAGAAAAAGATTCTCTACACCACCCCAGAATCAGAAGCCAGTACAGATGTCCTCCGGGAGCTAATTAACCTCCCATTTTCAGAGATCCTCCAGGAGACTATTGTACAAGGAGATGATTGGGGCTTCATTCTCTATGATCCATGATTGAGACAGAGAAGAGCTTTAGCAGAGTTCTAACAACCGATGTCTCTTGGTGCGTGTGCAGAGCTGGTCTTGTTCTAAGCTGGCTAGTGGGCCTAACGCGCGTATAAGGTAGAGTGCAGCCTCCGTCTGCCAAGTTTACGACGTTACGTTGTTTGATAAGCAATGGTGCCAAGCGCTTCGCAATCGGGGTAACTATTTCCACAGTTCCCGCAGGTCCTTTTCCGTTCGCCTGCCCCTGCGTTATTATAATGGAACATGGATTTATGAGTAGACAGGACGAAAACACTCAGAGATTAGAGGAGTCTAGGGCACCGTTGGAGGTGCTGACGATCAAGAACTTCTTAAGTCAGCAAGGCCTAGAATGTGACCTCAGCAGTAATGCTTCAATAATCAAGGTGCGAGATTGGAGTTTATTACTGAAGTTGTAAGGCGCTTGAATAAGGGTTTCACATTGCCCTTCACCTACTTTGACTTAGGCAATAGACGCAGTGTTAGGTTTGATCTCATCAAAGGAGCAACAGCTCAGGGTAGCTCAGCAGACCAACAAGTCGCGAACGGCCTTGGATAACCTCAAGGAGGTTGCTCACCTCAAAAGTGCTCTACTGAGCGAGCAAAAGCGTCGCGACGCTCAGAAGCTCATTCTCCAGGTAGACGTCGTTTTGTCTGCGAGTCGGAAGACTCCCTTAACCCCTCTTATATGTCTTTGTCATGCTCCCTCAGTCCCTGCGTCTGTCCGATCTTAGTTGTGCAATGGCTACGTTATCAGGGGTCCTTCCTTAACTTAATGGCTGCTCTATAGCGCTTGCTTCGTATCAAACCTTCCAGGTTCATGCCACTAACTGAAGTTACTTGCTTGTACAGATTCAGTCAAGGCTTGATAGAGAGCTTCGCATTGTGGAACAGCATTACCAGCTAGGAACCGGTGATGTCCGGTGGATAGAAGAAACGTAGTCTGTCGATAATGACACTAAGCACACTGTGATGCATCCAGTCTCTATCTAGTAGCCTACACGTGCTGACACACAAATATTAAAGTGCCCTTTCCAACGCTCTCTCCCAACCTTTCTTGCTCTGCCACTTGCATCTCTGTCCCCATTACCTTCGCGCAGTTAAAGAGTATACTTTATATCTCTGACCTATTATCATTGTGGCAGGGTCCCCTCTTCATGCGGTACAACATCCTTTCATAGCAAAGGACAGCACCATCATGCATTATCGCTACAACGATAGCTAAGAGGCTATTATAAGAGGAAAAGTTGTCGTTGGAGGTTCGACGTGGTGGGGTCTGAAAAGCAAATGTGCTGGAAGACCAAGAGAAAGATGTGCTGCAGCATAACACTTACCAGCTGAAGAGGATGGGCTGATAGGCGAGAGGTACTATGCGTATCGCCTTTTAATTGAAGACGGTACACCAATAAGGAGAAAGAGCGTAGCAGGTCACACTTTATTGACGTCTGGAGATATAGGGAGACCTCGATCACTAATTTATTAACAAGAGAACTCCTTACTGCTGGCCACCGCGACCGAAGCCACGGCCGCCACCCTCACGGCGGTAGCCATCCTGGCCTCCACGGCCAAAGCCACCCTCGCGGCGCTACAAAGTAAGCAGAGGAGTGAGAAAATTAGTAAATAGAGAAACATTACAGCTAAAGGGAGGAAAGAGTAACTCCAAGTGTGAATAATAGGCTAAGGATTGTGGCGTCGGGACTGAGACGAACTATCAAAAACCATGGAAACAGAGGGCTTCAAGAGCGTCCCAGCCCAACCAAACGCCTAGAATTCTATCTTCTGGATGCTAGCGCATGTCCGTCCTTGCCCAGCTCACTGTGCTCTCTCGGAAGAGAGAGTTGGAGCCAGAGACGATAGGAATGCGATGTTGTCGAATCGACCCATCCAGGTGGCAACGATAAGAGTCGAGAAGTGGAAGTATAACAGAATGCAGAGAGGAGCGCGACTGCTGTTCAAAGCTCAAAGTTAGCAGGGCGGCACTTACGAACTCAGGGTTGAACTCGCCAGATGGGCCAATCTTCTTGTCGCCGAAACGAGGACCACGTCCCATATCACGAGGAGGACCAGCAGGACGTGGAGGGCGAGCAGCAGCCTTCTTGAGAGTGTTTGGAACAATCTCCTGAGGCAGGTGAAGGTACTCGCGGAGGTACTCGATACCCTCGGTGGTCAGGTACCAGTAGTAGTATTGCCTGTCAATGGCAACAGCTCCCAGTAAGCCAGAAATATAGATCTACCAAAACATAGTTGAGGCCTCCTACCAGCTGAAGGTCTCTCTAACATAGCCACGTGACTTCAAGGAAGTCAGGAGCTTGATGACGTAAAGGTTTGAAACGTCAATTTCATCATGCTTCTCCTTGATGAAGTCCTTCTTAGCCACACATACCCCCTCTGTAAAGAGAGAGAGAGAGAGATGCTCTGTTAAACTGCGCCCTCACCCTGCCGGGCCACAAGTACCACGAATGCAAGATCACGTCCTAGGTGAAACTGCTCTTTGGAACTACTTCTAGCCCATCAAACCTAGCAATCTGCACCTCGCTAAGCAGAGGATAAACGCGACTACGGCACATTATCCAACATCTTACCTTGGAAGAGGTATGAGTAGACTGCGATACGGTCTTTCTTTGGAACAAGCATGTTTGCAACCTGCAATTATGCGTGAAGAAGTCTCCAGATTACGAAGTAATGCAGACGCAAGAAGAGGCTCGATAGAGCATGACAATCGGGTGGCTGAAGCGCTGGTGCCGCCGCCATCGCCGCCATTTCGTATTACTACAGCGAGCTTCATTGTTTGAATGACACTACATCGAGTCATCGATTAGCCGTATTATTATCTTCACAGAACTACAGGGGGAACTCCAGAAATCTATCGACCAGCAACCAAAGAATTGTTACTTAGTTATCACAGGTAGCCTCATCTCGATAACCGATACTTTTTGCGAAGCCACACATCTACTCATCCAAGTGGCTTGACTTGATTGCCCGAGAGTTACTACAGAGCTATGTCTTCAGCTTGAAGTTGTGGGGAGAAAGTAAGAATTTGGAAGCGGAACGCTTATCCGTAGCAAAGCCAATTTTGCCAGACGTAAATACATCCGAGCGCTAATAGGAGACCGTTCGAGAATCGCTCTGCCATAGGGTTTTCAGTATCGGTTTGGCTGCAGAGCAGCGGAGCTCAAACGGAATTTGACTTATCGTGATTTGCGGCAATGATTATAAGACTAATGCAGACATAGAAACTGAGATTCATTGGAGCTTCAAAATCTGACATTCATGCATGGGAGAGTCCCGAACGAATACTAGTCTTCTAATCTCACGCATAGCTATGTCTTGATTCAGACTCTGGAGCTACAGCCACCATGATGGATGACGACCAGGACAGGTGCAGCGGTCAGTACAGGTGCACCTAACCCACTTCACGCCAAAAGTTGTTTTAAGAACCCCCGACAGGTCATGGCAGAGGAGACGGCTTTCGAAAGCCTTTTGCTCTACGACTCTGCGGATCTGGAAAGAGTCCAGCTTTTCGGAGCTCTAGCGTAGGCGGTCAAGGGGCTAAATTTACTTTCGGTGTTGTTACTCGTCATAGGTGCTTCATGTTAGTCATGCTTTATTACCTACTACTGCTTTTTAGACTTTCGATCAAACTCTCAATCCAAGAGAAACAAGCGACTGCCCTTAGATGGCCCCGAAGAGGAGAACAGAGAGTCTGAAGGCGAGACCAGCCTACGTCAGGACCATCCTTTCACCTTTAAGCCTGTATTTGGAAGCTGCTTTGCGAGGAGACCACCTTCTCCGAAGCACCACAAGACAGCAATAGCTGGTGAGGTAGCAGATCCAGTTCAAATGAGCAATGCTGGTTGAAGTAATGGCCTCCAGGAACCTACACGCCTCGTCAAGTCTCTGAAGCT
>FLMG01002935.1:3410-16474 GCA_900088475.1 Hyphochytrium catenoides | reverse complement strand
TAGTGGATTGGGGACATAATAGTTGTGCTTTTTTTCTTACCACTCTTTCACGCGGCTTATCCTCCGCCGACCAGGAATCAGCTCTGTTCCTCTAGCGCAGCCAAGAAAATTGCTGGGTAGGCTATTGTGTCTTGCAGATCGCGAATGCTTGTCGTCGATTTAACACGCACTCTTCTCGCCGTTTTCTTCTCCTCTCTTGCATGATCTTGTGCTCCGACGTTTCATCCTACAGAAACTCCATTTTCGCCCTATTATGTATGCTTCTTGCCATTCCGGGTCTTGTTCTCTCCCTTTACGGAGCAAAAGATGCAACGAAGACGCTGGAGGAACACGTCGACGGGCTGATGAATTGGACCGCATGGAGGAGAGCACTAGAAGCTTTCTCTTCGATCTCCTTCGCGATCATTTTGTTCTCCTTCGTAGTCCATTTGAAAGAGAGTCGTTCTCTCTTCACTACTACCAGCAAGCGCGCAAGCGTGAAGAACAAGAAAGGGCTGCAAAGGATTGTCTCGGAAATTATTCATCCTCTCTTGGCCTTAGGACTCTGTTTATCACTTTTCTCTTTTGGCATTGCAGTCTATTTTGCGGGCATTGCGCGGTCTTACGCGAATGGATGTGGTGCAGCTATACCGCAGGCCGATATTGGAGGAATCTGTGCCCCCGTTGGAAGGTGAGAGCTAATATCTAAATCTGCGGCCGGTGATGGCTACGTGGCCCCATATTCTTCAGCTTCTCTTTGCCGTCATATTGCCCTTCACTGATTGAGTTCTGTGGCTTTCGGCGGGTGTCTTGCCGTATCATTATAGCCTTAACCGGTCTGATACTGGCCTTGCGGGCTCAACTTCTCTTGCATATGCTTCAACCGTCAGCCCTCATCGATGGGGCCCCACTTCCATCTCTAATGCCTTTTCGTACAACCCCTCCTTCCTGGTGTTCACACACTTATATCGATCGCTGCTCCTTTATTTTTTTTACTATTCGTGTCGCTTAGCTTCGTGGAGGGCGCTGAAGATATCCCCTGTGGCTCAGCCTTCTCTGAATACTGCGCATCCTGGTCCCAAGCACAGATGTTCTCTGTCCTATGCGGAGCTTCTCTTCTTCTCCTCAGCCAGATACTGCTCCTTGTCTCACGTCAGCAAGAAATGGAACAACAGGAGGTTGAGAAGCAAATTGAGCAAGAGAAGCCCTTCCTCTTTCCTCTGAAAAGAGAGAAGACAAGTACAGTGGATGGAGAGGACAGTCGCTCTCTCTCCCGCGATGAAGAGAGGTCAAGACGGACATCTAGAAGCAGGATAAGTGGAACGTCGGAAGAGCCCTCTCCCAACTCCCTGCGAGAGCCACACGATAGCGGTGATCTCTTCCTGGGTGTCGGCTACCACACTCAAGGCGACGACAGAGATTGATTAGATGACCGATAGCAGAAGATACGCAATGACAGCTATTTCAGTGCGCTACCCTTTGACGGGACTAAGGGTGAACCCAAAGCGCAGATTTCGACATTAGCTTCCGCATGTTGAAGGCTTTCGAGCAAGATCAAGAAGTGACAGAGGGTTCACGGCAGGATCTAACAAAAAAGCGACTACGAGACCCATATGCCAGCTTGAACTTAGGAGTTGAAAAACATAACAACCCTGGGTGAGCTGGAGGCAATACTCAACGATGCTACCTTCCATGGGCTGAGAAAACAAAGGTGAAGGGGAGAACACAGGGTTGCAATTCCATAGAATGAAGGTGAAGGAAGAGAATTCTAGATAGGGTGACACTCTCTGCTTCTGGTGTTGTGCGACACAAGCGCGAGAGATGTAGGCTACGCCCAGGACTGTTGCTTTGGATCACGGGTCTAATCAACGCACTTCATTATACATACTCTACAACGCGTCTCCTATTCGTGGGTCTCCTTGAGATCCCGCTAGTCACCGTGGATAGTGTACTTCCCTCGCTTGACGGATGGGTCGTACTGAAAAGTTGAAGAGCACGAGTGATGAGAAACGCACTTACAGGTGAGCCCGGGATTGGTAGGGCGTCTCATAGAGAAAGATACTAGCAAAAGCATAACGCCTCGAGGAATAGAAGCTGAAACTGAAAAAGTGACAGACAAAGCAAATGGGGGCGTACAGAGTGTGCGAACAATGAAAGACCGTGGAAATCAGAAGTCAAACTGTCCTTACCACTTCCCATCTGCTGGCGGGGAATATGTGCTTGTTTCGCTCGTACCAGCGTCGCTCAGTAATCTTGCCAGGGTGACTCTATGAATAATCGGGACTAAGTTAGCAAAGAGACACAAGGCCCAGCAAGTTCTATAGCCAGGCACAAAGAGTTTCGAAGGCGAACTGGACTTAGACACTGTGTGAGAGCATGCGTTGACGAGACAGGGAAAGACCAGAAGAGATGGGAACCTTTCTAAACTTGTACCCAGCCCCAGCCGGGTATACCACTATGTGGGAGAAAAAGATAGAAGCAGTAGAGAAAGCGACAACGAACATACCTCATCTTTCTCCACTCGGGCATCGTGGATAAGTCTCACATCGTCATGTACATCGAAGTGAAAGAGCGGACCACTCTTTCCCCTAGCCTTGGTCACTATTAAGTCATAAAAGGAGTAGTGCTGGCATCCCAGCGCATAACAACGAAGGAAGGGCCAACAGGATCAAGCAGAAGCAGCAGTCGTGTCAGGATAAGGGTCGCGCGGTAGATCGATGAAGACGAAAGAGCCAGTGCGTCGTAGCGTCTGAAAGGAGAAGCTGCCTCTTAACGGAGACTCAGCAAGAGAATGTTTAAATCAACCAACACAGAGGACAGGACGGGAAAGCAAGCGCCGACGTACTCCAGGCTTGGCAACGAGCCAAGCAACATTAGAGAAGAAGCAATAGCACACTTGACCCAGTGCGGGTGAGTGTGCCGAACAAGGGAAAGCTTAGGATATAGAACCACGCAGTTTCACACTAAGAAGAGTGCTGATGTATATAGAGCCTCAACAGTAAGTATGAGCAAGGGTGAGACTGGATGCACCCTTAGCTGGAAGCTCAAGCGAGATGTCTAAGACTTAAGCAAGAAGTATATATCGTACGTGTGGTATGATCAGATCCTCCTTGATGTACATCAGGTTCTCAGGGCTCACGCCTCTGAGCTCAGGAAACTCTTGGCTGAGCTCCTGTCGAACTTTCTCTAGAAACTTCAAGATTGTCGTCCCCTTCGCCACCTTCAAAGACAAAGAGTGAACGAGAAAATTAATGAGGTTAGTCATCGACGGCTCTTCTCTTCTATGGCACTCTTCGGCTGGGCACCTAAACCCCTCTAGTTCCCTCTACCGTTTGGACTCTCTCTCATCTTGAATCCTTTTCTCAGCAGACCTGTCCTTCCTCTTCCCTGCTCTGATTCGACCTGCAGAGATATAAAGCTTACCGTCACTTCTCTTCTATGTCCTGAGCCATCCCAATACGAATAGGTTACCGTGAGCAGTTCCTCTGCCAGGAATGGTGGAGAGACAGTGAGTGCGAAAGAGAGAGAGAGTGAGAGAGAGGCAAGGAGAGAGAGAACAGAGAGATTAAAGAGAGAGAAGAGATAGAACAGAGCGAGAAAAGAAGGAGAGAGAGAGAGAGAGAAGGAGAGAGTAAAAGCGGGGTGGGGCCGCTAAGAATAAAGTTCCTTAAGAATTTCTCGGGAGTCACGGAAGGCGAAACAGAAAGAGAGAGTAGGGCGTACTTTTGATTTCTTCTTGCTTTCTTTTCCATTCCTCCTTTAACCTTTCTTTCTCAAGCTCTAGCTGCCTCTCTCGCTCGCTGTCAGGAAGAAAGTCCGTTTCCACATCTGGATCCTTGGACACTCGCGACGCTGCGTTCCACCAGTTAGCAAAAGTGAGAAACGATTTTTCTTAGGACTAAAGACCAGCATTGAAGACAAATAGAGGCAGAGACGGCAAGCGCGACAAGAGAGAGACAACACTGTCAGAGGAGCCCGCGAAGAGTTGAGGGGTTAAGTGGAGAAGGTTTGGCACCAATGTAGGAAGCTGGCAACGAGCCAGGGGGCCATAAGCCTTGCCAGCCTAGAAAGGAGGAGACCGCGGACCTTTTAGCCCATTAGAGTTATTTTTATCCTCAGTCGGACTCTCGGGCGATTCCTCGTCCTCGTCCTCGGCAAACGACAGAGCCACTTTCTTCTTTCTTTTCTTTATCTTGGGCTTCTTGTCATTAGCTGCTGCGTCTCTGCGAGGCAAATGCAGAAGGGAGACAGTCGCCATTAACAGTGTAGTCCACTTATGCCTTTGAGGGCCTGAAGACTTCTGTCCTTTAATCAGGAAGCTTACCTTTCTTTGTCTTTCTTATCTTCTAGCTGAAGCTCAATTCTCCTTCGTTTGAACTCATCATTAGTCACCAATCCCACTGTTTGGCGCTGTGACAAGACGTCAGACAAGCATCATAGCTGATCAGACCGGAACATGACCAGGCACACCTTGAACTCTTCTTCGAGATGATCGCTGTGCCCTTGGAAAGCTCTAAGCGCACCAGCTTTGGCATGTTCGCTCTCTATTGCCTGTCTTTGAGCCTCATATTCTTGCTTTTCTTTCTCTCTTTGCTTAGCCAAACGGGCTGCGCGACTGCCAGCGACATTGCCCTCCACAGTGTTGACACCTGCATCCCCATAACGCTGGATGTTTGACGACATCGCTTCTCGTTTTCACACAGCACAGCTTTGGAAACCGCGAACAATGCAAAGGTATGGTGAGTTCTTTACTTTGGCGGCAGCCGCAGAGCCAACACCGCTAAGATGAGCGAGCAATTCTGAAGATTATTGCTGCTCAAGAATGACAAAATTATTGTGAGGAAGGTCAGACCTCTGATTCTCGGCCCTCTAGAGCCCAGGTTACCCACCCTAAACCCATGGATACCGTAGAAGTGACCCAACCAGCACCCATTGAGTTATATGGGTCACACTCTTTTGAAGGTAAAACCTAGGTGGCCAAGGGTTTGAATCATGGGACCTCTTTATATCTGGATACTACCATGCGTAATATGGTCCTGACCATAGGGCGTACAAAGCTACAAAAGGCATATGCACGTAATGCGGGTAACATGGTTATTAGCGTTACAGAATGTCTCCAACACCACCTTGGCGGAGCTTGTTTAGGTTCACAATATCCAATCGCAACCCACAAAAGAGTTCCTATGACAAACATTAATTCAGTAATTGTTGATTAGTTGCAACATGGATAAATTAAAGGGATAATACAGATTTGCAAGGTTATGTAGCTCGGACCGGAATATTATCAGACGCAGAAAGATGCGCAGCTTCTGATAGCAGAAAGAACCTCCACAACTGCTTCAAAGGATCTCTGAAGCTTTGGGCGCGGCTTGTGAGCGCCAGACTGAGACTCAACAGAGACGCAGATCACAAAGCAGAGATCCAGACACTTCTCTCAGACGATATCTTAGTGCATGGCGTGGGGAAGTTATATGATGGCTTGAGTGGTGGCTAGTGGGTGCCCAGCAGAGGTCTCTTTTACAGTCAATGGCATGACCTGGGGAACTTCGTGGCTGGCTCTTTCTCTTTGGCTCTTATAACCTTTTCTAGATTTGGCTTGAGAAGGATGTCCAGCGGGGCTAAGGACAGAGAGAAATCAGAGTCTGACAGTCTTTCATCGCCTCCGCGTCGGCTCTTCTCTTCTCTTCGGAGGGCTTGGTTGACGAAGTTTAATAGATTATTACCTCCAACCCCATCTCCTGTGCCTCCTGGAACAAAGCTGAAGATCCGTGAAGCTGAAGTGGAAAGCCGCATTCTATCTTTATCATTTGGCCGCACCAAGAAAGGCACCGGTGGAACTGCTTGCTTCCTTCCATCATGTCCAGCCGTCATACTCAACTTGGCGCTTCCTCCTCCTGCGGCAACTTCTGCTTTAGCAACGGAGGCTGCTTCTGCCGCCGACAAGGAAGAGATTCATAGACTCCTAAAGCTTGTCCGCAGCGGCAGCGATGAACTAAGGGTCTCAGCCTCTTATTCTTTATGGCAGCTGGCGCGCAATGTGCCGAACTCCATTGAAATCGCTGCCTTGGGCGGCATAGCGGCTGTCATCCATCTAGCTAAGCAGGAGAGAGCCAGTGCAGTGGAGAAGGAGAACATAGCGGGCATCTTACGACAGCTCGCCCGTCATCAAGGCAACAGACTAGCAATTTGTGACGCAGGTGGTCCCTCGGTCTTACTTTCTTTCCTTCAGAACATGGGAGATGGGGCTAGAGACAAAGGCGCGGTGCTGCGAAGAAATGCCCTCAACGCGCTTGTTGACTTGGCCAAAGTTCCACGGCAGTACAGAGTGACGGTGCTGCAAGGGCAAAGAGGGTTATCTCTATTGCTCTCGCTTCTGAAGGAAGGAAGTGACTATGAGAAAGAGAGAACATCCAGGATCCTGTGGATACTGGCGAGAGAAAGAGAGAACCAGTGTCTAATCGGAGAGAAGAAAGAGATATTTCCTTTGCTTGTTGAGCTTTTAGCTTACGGGAACGGGAGGCAGAGAGAGAATGCTGCTGGAGCGCTCTGGTACTTAGCCTTCAAGCAAGAACGGAGCTCCGCTATCATTGCTGCAGGAGCGGTCCCTTATCTCATATCCCTGGCTGATAGCGGGACGGAGGGAGAGAGAGTTAATGCTGCAGGTGCCTTGTGGCGTCTCCTTAGTACCGGGAGAGGAGAGAGGAAGCGACTTGTTAAGGCCGCAGGCGCCGTACCGCCTCTGGTTCGCCTGCTTTCCCCTCTCAGCCTCCCAGATCCGCACAGCGTAAGTTTAGAAGCAAGACGGCTCCATGAAGTTGGGAGTGCTCTCTCCGTGAGCTGTGCTTTGAAGAGTCTCTCTCTTATTTGTAAAGGAGATGAGAAAGCGTTAAAAGAGGTGGAAGAGGCCATAAAAAGCTATGGGGGAAGAGGTCTCCACTGGCTTCTGGATGCAAAGATGGAGCGACTCAACGAACTTGCCAGTCACTTAGTGCAAGTGATCGTTCAAGCACAGCCTAGCCGAAGGGCAACAACAACAGAGATAGGCTCATGTCTCTGCCTTCTAGCGGGCGCGAAAGAGAAAGATGTCCATGTCCATGTTCACGTCGATGTCCAGCAGCCTCCTGCTGCTTACTAGTCTATTATCTGTACCGTTATGGACGGCGTCTGCACTGCCTAAGCAGAGGAAAACCCTAAGAAAAATGCTGCCAAAGACTGCACCGGACGACTCTTAGTCTCCATCTACGTCTCTCCTTGCGGAGCCTTCCTCACAAACTAACAAAGGAAACCTCTTTGGCTTATGCTGCTCTGGCTGACTCATCTCTTCCCGAAGAGAAGGTAGAGAATAATTTGTCGGCACCTCTTGGGCCATACAGGCGCACGTTCCTCATAGAAAAGACCAGTAATAGAATACCTTTTATAACCTTTATTACAAAGGGACAAAGCATCATCTATGAGGGAACAAGAAGGTATTCCCAATAAGCAGCATAATAAACTAAAATAACCACGGCAATAGATAGCATATTAGAAATCTGTACATTATCAATCATCATTGCCTCACCAATCTTCATTTCCAGACACCATAAATCTTCGCAAAAGAAAGAGGAGCTTTTGGCAATAATCTCTATAATCTCTTCGCGTTACGGCTTGCCTGTTCGAGAAGAGAAGAGAAGCGCAACCAAGGAGGAAGCCAGAGACAACCTCACCCTCTGCCTACCTGTTGCCAAGCTTAGGCGGACTTGGGCTCTTCCTATCTGTTTCTCTCCTCTCGTCCCTAAAGTAAGGGCTTCGCTGCTGACCATTCTTTGGCGGCTGCCTTTCTGTCCATATCTCCTGACGTGACGTTTCTTGAGAAGAAAACACGCCAACAAAAACTCAGCAGTTTCTATCTTTTCCCACCTTGCTTTATCTATACCTTGCCCCTCTCGTCCAGAGCCACCCATCGCCACTGCCACGTACCACACACGGAAGTAAGAAGAGCAATATCCTTCCGAAATTGACCTGCAAGAGAAGGACGAGCAAAACTATGGCCAGCCAGAGTCCAAAGCGGGCTCAGCCACAACCTTCTGACGGCAAAGAAGGAGGAAAGAAGAATGACTCTAACCCGTTCTCAATGTACTATGGAATGCTCAGCCACCAGCAGAACATGCTTCAGGATTTCGTACGGACGGGTGAGGCTGGACCCTGTACCTCTTTGTCCCCACCTACACCTCTCTCTGTTCTCTCTCTTTCTTTTCTCTCTTTTCCTCTCTCTCTCTGCGCGTTTTTCCCTCCTCCGCCCTTTTCCTCTCTCTCTCTCTCTCTCTCTCTCTGTCTCTCTCTGTCACTGCCACTGGCTACTCTCACTCCTCCTCTTCGTTCTCTCTCGTCCTCATCCCTTTTTCACTCTGTGCTCAGTCTTCTGGACTCCACTCAAGCTTGCCCTTTGTTCTTCTTTTGCTAATTCTGAGCATGATAACTCTCCCTCTCTCTTCTATATCTCTCTCGTTCCCTCTCTGTCTCTCGTTCTCTCTTCTGGCAGGCACCTATGAGCGGGCGATGCTGGAAAACGCCTCAGATTTTGAGGACAAGGTAGTGCTGGATGTCGGCACGGGCTCAGGGATTTTGGCATTCTTCGCATATAAAGCTGGAGCAAAAAGAGTAAGTGATCATCCATGGCAGGAGAGAGAACGGAAAGTGAAAGAGCGAAAAAAGAAAGAGAGATATCCTCATGGATGGATAAAAGTATGGGAATTGAAGACAGAACGACTCTTGAACCATACAGCCCAGAAAGAGTTGCCCCGGTGCGATGAGAGAGGAGGAATAGAGGGTGTTAGAGGGGAAATGAGAACGAAAAAGACAGAAGACGAGCGAGCGAGAGAGCGAGAGAGGAAAGAGTTACGCAACTACAGGGCAGAAGTGGCCATAGCAGATCAGCAAAGAGCCCTGCAGCAGATATGCTGACTCTCTTCTTCTAGTACAAATCAAATAGTTCGAATGATCAAAGTAGCCTGGAGACTCAGCTCTCTCTCCTCTCTCGCTCTCTCCTCTCGCCCTCTCTCGCTCTCTTCTAGGTATACGCAGTTGAGGCAAGTGTTATGGCGGACCAGGCGAAGCTGCTGATAGAAGCAAACAATCTTCAAGACAGAATCATCGTCCTTAAGGGCAAAATAGAAGAGATTGAGCTCCCAGAAAAGGTCAGAGCTACGACCAATGAAGGGACAGAAAGAGAAAAGAGAGATAGATCACATATAGTCGAAGAATAGAATCGAGGAGAGAAGGTCACGCACAAGTCATGGCTAATAATGGAACTAGAAAAGAGAGGAAAAGAAAATGGGGAATCTAAGGACGTGAGTAGAGAGAAAAGAGAGGGAGAACTGAAAAAGAGAGAGGGAGAGAGAGAGAGAAGAAAAAAAAGAGAGCAGCTCATTGCTTTTGTCTCCTCTTAACTGTTGCCTTGCAGGTTGATATTGTTATCTCTGAACCTATGGGCTTCCTCCTTGTCCACGAGAGGATGTTGGAGAGTTATGTCGCAGGGAGAGACCGCTTTCTTTCTCCCTCAGGGCTGATGTTCCCTTCTGTGGGCAGAATCTATCTTAACCCGATCACCGACGAGGCTGTGTACACCGAACAAATGGCAAAGGTCTCATTCTGGCAGCAAAGGGATTTCTATGGCCTAGACTTGAGCGCACTGACCGGTAAAGGAGCAGAAGATAGATATATAGAGAGAGGCAGAGGGAGAGAGACACAAACACAGAGGGACAGAGAGAGCATGGCCAATCAAAGGAAAGAGAGAGAGAGAGAGAGATGGAGCGAGAACGAGAGAGAGACGGAGAAGAAGAGGGACATGGACATATATGTACAAAGGCGATCTGTAGTACTCTGAGGGGCAATACTCTAAAGAAGAGTGGGTCACTCCATGATACGTTGACCCTTGCAAGCTCCAACTTATCTCTCTCTCCCTCTGCGTCTGGTGCCTCTCTCTCTCTAATCCTTGCTTCTTTCTTTCTCTCTCTCTCTCTCTCTCTCTCTCTCTCTCTTTCTATCTCTCTCTCTCTCCCTGCTACTGCCTCTCCTATTCAGGCAAAGCAATCGAGAATCACTTCTCTCAGCCCGTAGTAGGAAACTACTCTCCCGCTTCTCATCTGTCCCCGGAGCCTGTGGTCCATACTCTTGACTTCAGCACCATTACTGCCAAGGAACTGCAAGGCTTTGAGATTCCATTCCGGTTCCCAATCGCACGAACAGGTAGCACGAATGCTCTCTCTACAGCTCTCTCTCTCTCTCCGTGCGTCTGGGCCTGAACATTTGAGGCTCCTCACTCTCCTCTCTCCTTGAAAGCCATTGGGAAAAGCTCACTTTACTCTTTACCGCTGATGTTTCCTCCTTTCTCTTCTCATTTTCTCTTTCGTACATGTTTCCGCTATGGCAGCCATTATGCATGGGTTAGGCTGCTGGTTCGACGTTCTTTTCAAAGGAAGCACTTCTGTTGTCAAGCTTTGTACCGGACCTGATTCCCCAGGTAACAAGGAACATTTGACCTTCTTGCGGCACTCTCCCTGAATCTTCCGGCTTTGTCTCTTCTCTTTCTCTCTCTCCCTCTCTCTGTCTCTCTCTCTCTTCTCATCTTCCTGACTCTCTCTGCGTGCGCTGCCGTTGGACATCAGGCACTCACTGGTACCAGTGCCGTCTGATGCTCTCCAAGCCTTTGGCGGTTAACGCGACTCAATTTGTCTCTGGAAGTGTCGTCTTTACCGCTAATGACCACTTTAGCTACACCATAGATCTCTTCGGTAAGCCGTCCTTTTCTCCTCTCCCGATCGAGCTCTCTCTCTCTCTGTGTCTCTCTCTTACTCTTTCCTTCTTTTACTCGCTGAATTTTTCTGGCACCGGCCTCCTCAGACATTCTGCAACTCTCTTCAAGCTATTGCTTCGTTGTGTCCCTTACTTTCCTGATGGACTCCACTGCTACGTTTCTCCCTCGAACCCGACTGCGTGTCTCTCCTATGAAGTAGAGGCCATGCAGTACTTCTATTGTCGTAGATACACTGCTTAGTCGTTGACTCTCTCTCTTTATCTCTCTCCTAGTCCAACTAGAAGGCACGAAGATAGTCTCTCGCAATAGAATCAACCTCCACGACCAGATGTATCACTATCTTAATGCTAACCCTTGAGGTTCTGGGGAGAGCATGAAAAACGATAGCAAGAAAGCGAGAGAAGAGAGAGAGAAAGAGAGAGAGATGGGAAAGAAGTGCTCACGTTAGACCAAAGAAAAGAGACGTTTGAGCCACAAAAGACGCCTGCAGGAAGAAAGAATACGGACAAGTTGTGAGAGGCTGTCTCTCTGGCTGCGTAGTGCTGGTCGGACCTAACAGAACTAATAGTACCATCGCCCAACTCAGCATCTTCTCTTAGTGGTTCTCTCCTTCTTGCGCTGAGGAAGACTCTCCTTCTCTCTCTCTTCCCATCTCCATGAGCCGTTCCACTCTCCTCCGCCGACGTCTTCGATCTCTACGTCCCCATGAGCTCCCACTGCCTTTGTGCCATAGTCGCCGCATAAAGACAAAGAAGTGGGAGCTCATGGGGTCTTCTTCCCTGTTGTCTAACAAGCCGCAGCGTATCAGCTGGTGAATGTGCTACCAGAGCTTCCTTTCAACGCCCTGAGGTCCAAGAGGCCACAGATGTGAGCCCACGATGTGCCATTTCTTATGCCTATGCCGATATTATGTCAACAGCTAGAGTCCAGGAGAGGAAGCAAAGGGGGAGAGAGGGAGAGAGAGAGAGAGAGAGAGAAGCATGCCCTAGCCAGGTGTCTCGCTTTATTTAGTAGGGAACAGCGAAGTACGCGGACTATCAGACAACTGTCAAAGCTGTTTGAGCTGCGGTCGTGCTAGAGCGAAGAGACTAATAAGGAGAGAGATGATGAAAGAGCCTTGTCCTCTTGAATTGGAAATGCTATTACCATAGAGACTGTCCGTCGGCAGCTAGCATAATAGATACGAAGAGAAACAGGAAAAAGAAGAGAGAGACAGAGAGAGAGAAGGCTGCGCAGGGTGTTGCTCTGCTGTTGCTCTTTCTTCTCGGCCGACTGGGGCTTACCAAAGTGCTATCCATCCCAACCACTGCCCGACACTTTTACCATTGGCAGCAAAGAGGAAGAGAGGCAGAAAGTGAGGAGAGGACCGCGGAAAGAGCTAAGCTTCCACAGAGAGAGAGAGAGAGGACTGTACGAATAGAGAGGAAGAGAGACACAGGAGACGAAGTTAAGCGAGAAAACCCAATCCTATGCATAAGGATACCCTGTGAGGCAAGAGAGAGAGAATGACAGAGGAGGTGCGAAAGACTCCTACAGAGAGGAGCGCGTAGAGAATGTGCAGGATCTCTCCCCTTGCAGCCCATTGGAGAGAGAGGACAAGAGAAAGAGAAGAGAAACGACATGGACTAGCTCTCGTTGGACTGCCGGGAGAGAGCTTGCAGTCGCCTCTCTCTAAGAGAATCTCTGTCTAGCGCGGGAGCGCTGCTGCTGCCCAAAGAGTGTCCTGATCCTATTGTAAGCATAAAACGTCAGTAGATTGTCCATTCGTTTCCCCGGCGCCCCCTCTCTTCTTCTATCATCGTATATTTGCTCTCCTAAGCCGTCTCAGAATATGGTGTGTCTCTCTCTCTCTTCTTCCTTTCTCTCTCAGTCCGCTTCTCGTCTTTCTCTCTCTCCCTTTCCTGTGGTGGTTCATTTTTTCCCCTCCCTATCCCATCTCTCCCGCTTCCTTTCAGGCACACATTCACTCTCTCTCTTTCTCTCTCTCTCTCTTTTCATTCCTTTGTTCTCCCGCTTACAGTGCAGTGATCTCGCTCTATAGCTCGGAGACCATATAGCAGGATCTGTCTCTTTTTCTCTTCCTCTCTGTCTTCGTCTTTCTCCTTGCTTCCTTTGCCTCTCTCCTCCTAAAAGCCTTCTACTCTACCGCTTTCCTCTTTCCTGACTTTGTCTTTCCTCTCTCCCTTTCTCTCCGTTCTCACCTCCGAAGGCCGTCACTGTGCCTGTTTGTCGGCTCACAGACGCAGGAAGTGTTGCCTCTGCGGCTTCTCTCTCATCAACAGGCGCAGAGTTT
>FLMG01002934.1:8351-26306 GCA_900088475.1 Hyphochytrium catenoides | reverse complement strand
AGTGACTACTGTACTACTGACAACGAACATAGTAGCACTCAACAAATATGACCACTGCTCTGGATCCCTCCTATGCGGTCATCCGCTCGCAAAGAAAAGCCTACAGAAGTAAGGACAAAATAGCGAGCAGCTAAATCCCGACGGACCCGCCGTGACATAAAAGATGACAGGAGCGAGGAGCCAACAGGTGATAAGATTGTCAGGGTTATATTACTACCCAGAGAATTGTAGGAAGAAGGAACGGTAAACGAAGAGAAAAAAGAAGACACAACAGCAATTAGTAGGAGGGGAGTTATTGTGAAAGACGGAAGTCCCAGCACCAGAGAAGAGTAGTAGATTAGTAGTAGGACCTACTAGTGGCTAAACAAAAACAACCCACCACCAACAAAACAGCTCACCTCGTCCTGGGGAGGAAGATGGTAGATAGAGGGGTTCTTCTTCTTCTCCTCGTTACCACGGCGTGGTGGCAACCGGAGGTGAAGCAGCTGCCTTTCTCTTTCTCACCACCTTCTTCTTGCGCTTTAGCGAAAATGGCCTTTCATTGGAACGAACGAAGCGGAGGATATTCCGAGCCGCATTCACGTCTCGGGACACGAGGTGATGCTTGAGGAACTTTCGACACACGGTGGACCAACACCGGCGAAGTCCTCTCATCACCTCCCGCCGCGACAATGATGACGCCACCTGAACAAGTAGGTAGATTGAGTGGTGGAACAGAGGTAATTTAGTGTCACGAGTGATTGTGGTGCCTATCGAGCATAAAAGTTGCAGGGAAGAAGACATCTCAGGAGGACGAAGAGGGTGGCTGATGATGGGAGTTACAGGCGAGAAAGAGCTACTACAGAAGAAGACGTCCTTAGCAAGAGACAGACAGACCACGTTGAGAAATAGCGCATGCAAGTGATGGATGCGGGTTAGCAAGAAGCCTCAACATCATTGGTAATATTTACTCTACACCACCCTACCTCCTGCTGGCCTTGGACGGCCCCGCCTTCGCGGGAAGATGGCGCCTCCTCATCCTGGCGCTGTCCATCATTGACAGTGAACGGGCTTGTCCAACAACGCCGAAAGTTCGGTGGGGAAAGGCAATTTATGGGTGAACGGATTCCCACAAAGTAGGAGCGGCACAACACTTTGTCAAAAACACGGTGGTAGAATGAGACTGCGGTAGTTGGGGCGGAAGAATGATGTATGCGGTGAGTGTGGACCATAAACAAAATAAAGTCACGAGGAGAAGAAGATGAACACTAAATGTCGCTCCTCCTGTTTTTTTGTACCTCTTCAACAACAAAACCAGATAAACCAGAAGCCCATAGTGCCGTGGTACCGTTGTCTTCATCAGTACCATTAACCGCTTGCTGAGCGAGGTGGCTTGTTGGTGTTGTTGACAGTTGCTGCTGCTGCATGAGCAACGGCGGCGCAGGCAACCGAACGAGAGATAGATGTAGGAGTTGCCACCCCTCTCCTTGCTGAGACTCTGCTGTTGAAAGTTGGCTCATCCAGTCCACACTGCTGACCCTTCTTCGCTCTTGTCTGAAGAATCTATTTCTGGGGCTTCTGTGGCCAGACTCTGCCTTACTATAGAACCTTTTCTACGACGAAGACATCATCATTCAGCACAGGAAGAGTGAAATTTCAACTCCGTTGAACATTGGCCTTATCCGTTACAGAGCGAGCGGCAAACGGCTAGTCCTCGAAAGGACACGCAGATCTTTCCTCCTTCTTCAACATCTGCATACAAACTCAGCATCTTTTTTCAGGCTCCTCTTCTATCTCAGCCGTACTTCTTCTCTACTAACATTACACGCTCCGCATTTTTTAGCTTACTACTTGCTTTACCCATCATCCACACTTCGTTCAAACTCTATGACTTTATCATCTCTTAACCTCTTACTCCTTTAGCGCCAAAAGCGCAGCCATCAAAGGTAAGTTTGAGGGTGCCCCCTCTTACAGCTCCTCACATAGTATGGGAAGAAGACTTATTATTTAGCCCTAGCACCACCATAGCATCGTTAGGAGACTTTAGCGGCGATAACTCATAGTTCTATATATAATCAAAAGCTTCATATTAACTCCAAGAAGAGCTCAAGGAGCACTTCACTAATTCACATCACTCGTCAACTTGCAAACCAAAGCAAAGGCACCAACAACAACTAGTAGCTCCTTCCAATACAGCTTATAAAGCTTGTCAGAGACGCCTCTTCTTCTTCTAGCGCTCAGCTAAATCTACCTTCTTCTTCATCTGTTTGGTCCACCTTCCTGCCTATACCCTGGACACCACCATCGGGAGGATGTAGCAACAAATTGCCAAGTGGAAGCAGCATGCCTTCCGTTAACTGTGAACTAGCTCCTCCAGAGAAGGACACGTAGACGAAGGAGGATGTACCAAACAAGAAGATCACCCAACAATAATTGCAAACCAGAAATAATCCAGGAGTGTAGGAGGACAATCCTGTCTCGGACATGCATCGGCCTTTGCCCATCGTCATCAGTTATTAAAACTTCTCCCTGCTGCACTGCACCTTCCCCCAACCTCCGCCTCTGCGGGTCGCCTCTGAATGAGTGACTTCCATTTCTACCCGCTCTTTTTTATTATAGTATCACTCGTCGTCTTTCTTCTCTCCATTATTCTAGTGGTCAGTCCTTACTTTGTGGCTATCACACACGGCGCTTTCTTCCGTCATAATAGCTGCTATTGTTTGTCTTCATTTATTATTCGCCTTCTTGCCACCATCCCCCTTCCTATGTAAGTCAATAATATCACTTACTCCCTCTATTGTTTGTCGTCACGCTTTATTATCGCTCACAGTCAAACCATGTCATGAAGCACCACACAAAGAAGTAGTGGCGGCGCCACCGTAAAAACCGACGGTATTATCATCCAGCAAAAGTTAATGCTTTTTTTTGCGTCGTGGAGGAAGAAGAAGTGGCGATAGAGAGAAGAACTCGAAAGCTCTTTGCTCTTTTCTACCGTGGCTCACTTGATTGCAGAGGCAGCAGCCTAAAATGCCTTGTCCCTTAACATAAGCAAGATTTTCGTCTTCACCGAGGAGAAGAAAGAAGAGAAAAAAGCTTGTATAAGACGATATATCTCCAGTGACGACCGAGCGAAGAGGAGGAATGAGAGGATAGAAGAGCAGCTAACAGCGGACTAAGTCTCTCAACGTGGCCTTTTCTTGACTCATGTAGCGATGGCCGCTTGTCCAGGTAGAAATGAGCCTTCCAGTTTGGTGGGCTGCTTCGTCCAGGATTATTTATTTGCTGGGGAAAGCTCAACGCACTGCGTGCGTCGTCTTCACTATTATGACCCTTTTCATACAGATGGCGAACCGGCTTCTATCACGAGGAGGTTTTTGCTCTCGTTGCTGCTGTTCCTTGCAAATCTTCTCTTTGCCTTTCCCGTGCAGAGAGCGCCTTCGATTCCGAACAGAAGAGGGTTCTGGGAACTGGACCGAAGAGCTAGAACCCTTCTCTGTTCAGCGCCCATCATAGGGTCGATGGCCTCACCTGTCGCCAGGGAGGAGGAAGAGGTTTTGTCGATCATTTGACTTTTCCTTGGTGCTGTAGTCGAATAAGAAATCTAGGAAGGGATGGGATCAGGATGGTCTACCATCCTCCTTTTTCCCGTATGTACTGGCTCAGATTCTCTTCCATGTCTGTGGGGGCATTGCATCTTTCATTGACTCACTGACTATAAGACAGAGCACAAAGTTTATGTACCTCTTGGCAATCAGCTCTGACGCGACTACTCTTGCGAGTCATGCCAATGTTTCGACGGGCTTGTTTTAATCGTGGATTCGTTTTATAAATTAAATGGAACACTTCGACGAGGCAGGTACATACAAGCCTACGCCACCGCTGCGCTGGAGACAGAAGGGGTAGACAGAGATAGCAAATCCTATGCGCGACTCGTTGGAGTGGCCATCCCGGTATAGTGCTGGCCGCGGGCAGCTGCGGCCCTATTCTTCCTCTCCTTTGTTCGCATCTTGGAACGCACGCAGCAGCAGATGACCATCTTGGTCCAGCCGTGGTACAGAAGATAAGACACTGAGCCCATGAATCGGAACAGGTTGAACGCGGCAACAATAAAGAAGAGGATTGCGAGGTAGACGTCACCGAGAGGATCCACCTTCACCATGATGAAGATGAAAACCATCTGAGATACCAGCCACGCAAGGAGCAACCGCGACCTGAGGAAGTATAGCTTCATTAGTAAGAAGAATAGAAAGCCAAGATGGAAAGGGGGAGGTAAAGAGGCCGAGGAAGAAAGACTTATCTCCCGGACTAAAGTAAGAGGAGCATCGGCCGGTCGATGGAATCTGCCAGTTGCGACGCGGCGTCTCACCTAAAGCCACTGAAGCTTTTCTCCAACAGATCCTTCTCCGCAGCTTCTGCTTTAGCCTTTGCCTCAGCTGCCTTCTGAGCTGCCACTACATCCGCATACTTGCCCTTGCCACCTTCCTTCGGTGCACCATGGTCTGTCGCTGTATCCAGCCCCTTAGTGCCCCAGGAGAGATCATGGAGGTTGCAGAACGAATACATGGTGAGGATGTTGACCATGGTCGGCAGCAACATGAAATACTGGAAGAAAGAGAAGAGAATGTGGTGGAGCTCGCAGTGTAGTGCCGCCGCTATGAAGAAGACCCCGAAGACAATGATGATTGCCACCACTTGCTCATAATTAAACTTTCCAGACCCGTTGTCCTGTGTGAGACTGAAGAAGGGTGAAAGGAAGAGGACGTACAAAAAGAAAGCGTAGTGTCAGTCTCTGGCGTCACCACGTAGATAAGGCGCAGGTGACTACTGACCTCGACATCATGATGATAAACGTGATCGCCATGGAGAGAATCATCAATAGCGCATAATACACAGAGATGACCTTGTAGATCATAGAGACATGCTTTGGCTTATTCCCCATGCCCAGGATGAGTAAGGTCACCAATGATAGCGCGTAGAGTCCAAGAAATACAGCTTGTATCACAGCTTTGTACTCTACTGGTATCTCCTGTGTCTTCAGCGCGCTCACTCTCCACGTATTTTCCATAAAGCCGACGACGACAACGTAGTAAATAGCCAGAAAGAAGTTCGCGACTAAGAGCCAGTTCAGTATGACAGTGATCACCCTGAGAGAGGGGAGAACGAGCTGGGGTAAGATTGCGTTTGAAGATTTGGATACGATTCATGCCAACCAATTGCATAGAAGGCGCACCATGAGATCATGCAGGATAGCAAAAGTAGCGTGGTCTGTGTCTCTTACATGAAGCAGTATTGCAGGAATAAGAAGAGCTTTCGCAGCAGTGAGTGGTTGCTCTCCGTGTAGACTCTGCCCCAGTAAAGGATAGTGTACAATATCGCGAAGAACGAGCCGTTCAGCCATCTTCGGCGCTGCCCAATGAGAGCCACAAGGTCCGTAGGTACATCCGTACGAGCAATTGCATTCTATACAAGCAAAGGAAGGAGGACAAGAGTTAGATAGAATAAGCTGTGAGAGGAACTGGAATGACACATATAAATGGCGTCTGCGCTTTGAGAACTACTCTAGTCTAAGCACTGCAAGGGTGAGGCTTCGCTTCTTACCTTCACGTAGTGCATTGTCCAGTTCGAGCCTTTCTTGGCCAGCAGCTCGAAGCACAGGATACGATCCTCTGCAAGGTACATATTTCCTTGGAAGGGTCCCAGCTCGCGGGGCGAAGTGGTCAGCGACTTGAAATAAGCCTGAACATGAGAGATGTAGGTGACGCAGTGGAGGAGCAAACAATTAGCGACAGGTGAGACCGAACAAGACCGAGAAGAAGGTACTAAAGTCCGACCGGAAAGTGCTGATAGTTGACAACGCAAGTCCTCAGTTACCTGCAGAGGTGCGCCCTTAATGGCCTCGAATCTATAAGCAGAGAAGGCGCCTGGCAGGACGGAGATGAAGCCGAAAGAGCTCTCCAGGGCCTTGTCTAGTAGATTGGAGATCTTGTACTCAAAGTGCTGGGCAGCGATCACAAAGTTGTAAAGGTGCGGGATAGGCTTGTCTACCGCAATCTCCCCACACACTCCTGGAGAGCACGCCATAGAGACGTGGTTAAGAAAATGACATGTATCAGCAAACAGACAGTGCGGCGGCTCTTACCTCCGATCTGTTTGTTGACCTCCATGGTAGTCAGCAGCCTGTAGAAGGCTGTCTTAGTGGGCATCGTGCCCACATCCAGAAGCACAGTGTACTCCGGATTCACTTGGTTTGCGAAAGCGTTAAAGTACCACTCGTGCGAGGTAAGCTTTCCCGCGTTGTGCTCCTTCAGAGCGAAGACGATCTGAGGGAAACATGGAGAAACAGAAAGGCAGAGAAAGTAGACGATTATCTTAGAATGACATTCCCTATATTTAGCCCATCCATCTGTTATCATCATCACCTGCATGGGTGGGAAAGTCTCGTTTCTGTCGTCACTGAGGCCGAGCAGGTCGTGACTGCGTTTGTGGTTCATCATCTGCATTGAGTACTCGAACAGATGCATCTGCACGTCCACGCCCGCACTGTTAATGGTCATTGCATCCTCGTCAAATGCTCCTACGTCCGCCAAGAACTTCAGCGTCCCTTTGTTAGCTTTCGTGCGACCATCGCTGACCACGCAGACCTGCAGTTATAAGTGGGTGAGGGTCGGAACCGCCACATGATACCAATAAGAGGAAATGTCTGATGATTGGCAGAAGAACCACACTGCTGAGAGAGATTGAACGATCATAGGGCTCCAAGACACATGCACAGGGCTTTTGTGCAATGACGGCAGCACTAGAAGAGATAAGAAACAAGAGAAGGCGACAGATCCGCGCACCAGAATGTTGTGCCAGGCGTCGTCGCCCTCGTAGCCGGGCAGCCTGTGCTTCTGGATGTTCTTCGTATTGTTCGCCACCTTCCGTAGCGTACCGTTGAGCTCATTCTCGTCCTCGTTGTACATCGTGATCACCACCATCAGCTTAGGGAACCGGCCGTTCTTCACACACTGCAGACCGATGCAACCATGTCAGGCGCCGCTCTACTTCTTTGGCCAACTGTTTACCGTCTCTTAACCGCTTCCACTTTTGGCTATGCGAAATGTCCTCACCTGCAGTCGGTAACCGTCCTGCGTAAAGTTGACTACTTTCTTCGTGGAGACGGATGTGTAGTACATCGTGTCGAACTCCGGCCCTGCGTAAGTGTTTGCGCCCATTACCAAGCCACGGTTGCGACCGCTCACGCTAACTGGCACCGTGCGGCCAAAGCGACGCGGTGGCGGCCCTCTTTCGCCTTGATCGATCCAGTCAGCAAGCGCCTCTGTCCATTGAAGCACCTCAGCGGCTTTAGCGTGTAGCCTACATTGCAATAGGTATGGCGTACCAGCAGGAGTCAGGAGCGCTTAGCTTGTATCTTCCTCACTATCTTCTAGTATTCGCAACACAAGTACAGATTCTCTCTCTCTCTCTCTCTCCTTGCTTCCGACGTTGCTTCCTAACCAAGCAAACAAGCGCCTAGCTCTTCGGCCTCCTAGCTTCTCCATGACATCTCTCTCCTCCATCTCCCTTTGTTTGCGTGTCGTGGACTTACAGGGTCTTAATGTGCCGCTCAGTCTCCATGTCTGCCACAGCCGCCAGCATTTCTCCCGCCTCCAAAAAGTTTCTCATGGCCGCAGTGTAGCGGCCCTCATCCTCGTCCGATACTCCCGCCTTTATGGAACGGAAAGCTTCGTCGACAGTCATCGGCTTCGCCTCGGCGCCTCTGACGGAACATAACAAGCGGTCAGCGACAGCCAACAATCACGTTCAGCATGAAGCAACGATGCGAGAGCACACCAAAGAAGGTGATTTTAGCAGCCAAAAAGATTGATACGAGTGGGGAGAGCGGCAACGGAAAGAGTGGATAGTTCTTCCAAGAGAGAGATGCAAGGACGGCGAGCCTTACCGTGATTCCCTTCGCTTCCTTTGTTGCCTGTACTTGGCCATATCGACGGCTTCCATGCCTTCCTTCGTGATGTAGGTAGGCACCTCCCCGTCAGGAGGAAGATAAGATTGTTCACCATTCCGAGCGGGAGGGCCATCGGACCACATCGTCACCTCCATGGGAAACCCACTGGCTCCCATCCCTGCTTGCACCAGATTAGGCGCACGTCCGCGAGGAGGCTCTGCACTGTAGACGCCTGCACCCGCGCCATTCTGTTGAGGTCGCGGCTGTCGCTGAGGCGGCGGCGCTTGATGCCGCGGAGGAGAACGCTGTGGCTGCTGCTGGCTCTGCGGCTGGTACTGCGGCACCGGCGGCTAGCGAGAGAGGATGACAACAAAAAGAGAAAGAATGGGTCGAGAAAGGGCCATCAAGTGGTGAGCAGGCTGCGGATGTGCCCTAGACGAGGACTGAAACCATTGAGAGCTTACCGACTGACTGTAGAACTGATCCGGAACGCGCTGAGTCTCCTGGCGATCGTTACTCTGTCCCTGGGGTTGGAGGCCAGGCTGTCCTCTTCCATTGTTATTCTGATAGAGCCGCCGAGGGTTGGGCTGCCCCTGACCCGACATTCTCCTTATTCTTTTGACAGCAGACTCTTCTTTCAATCTTTACTTCTCCTGGTCTGTCGCGTTTGATCCCGTGTCAGCCGCGAGCTGTGGCTTGCTCGCTGGAGCTGCCAACACGATGACTGAAGCTTCAGAATGGCCTCTGGAGGTGATTCTTCAGAATGTTCAGGAGCGGAGGGTGAAAGCGTGGCGGTCCAAACCGCTCTTCTCCTGCCTCTCTCTCTCTCTCTCTCTCCACTGCTCTCTCCTTTGGCTTCCTCTGTAAATAGTTCTGCCCCATCCTTGGTGTTGCAAGTATATGCGTCTCCTCCTGTCATCATGGTCATCCTCCCTCCTCCCTCCTGAACTGTACCTTTCCCCTCCCTCTCTCTCTCTCTCTCTCTCCCTCTCTCTCTCTCTCTCACTCTCTCTCTTTCTCTCTCTCTCTCTCTCTCCTTTCCCTCTCTGTCTCTCGCTCTCTCCCTCTCTCTCCCTCACTTTCGCTCTCTCTTTTTCTCTCTCTCTCTCTCCCTCTCTTTCTCTCTCTCTCTCTCTCTCTCTCTCTCTCTCTCTCTCTCTCTCTCTCTTCTCTCTCTCTCTCTCTCTCGGCCCTGGTACTGCTTCAACCACAGCATCGCACCAACCTGAGCAAACCCCCAACCCTAGGCACGCCTACTACTATAGACTTACATGTATAGATCAGTGATTTAAAGAATAACTATGTATATTACCACTTTAGCACTCCCAGTATAGTAATAATATGGGGGTCTAAGCCTCTTTGTCAAGCTCTCAACCTCGCACCGGTTGGCGTAGTAATAGCATCAGAAAGTGTAACACCATAAACCGCAATCAAGGTCAAGGGCCTAAGATGCAGAGAGGATCCAATCAGAATGAGGACAGAGATATTTATAAGCGGTTGCTTGAAAGGCGTGAGTTGCAAGAAAGAAGAACAGTTAGATGACAGTGTGAGAGAAAGGGTCCTGATCGAGGACTGAGATGTCAGAGACAGAGAGCGGGAAGAGAGACAGAGGGAGAGAAAAGGAGAGAGAGAGAAAGTTGAGAGAGAAAAGGAGGAGGAGAGAGAGAGAGAGAGAGAGAGAGAGAGAGAGAGACAGACACACAGAGGTAGTGGTGGGGTCAGTAGATGCCAAGGTGGGAAGGGCAGGCAGGGGTGGCAGTACTGGCTCTCCTGGGGCGGGGGAGGCTCACACTTCTGTGTCATCAGTCCTCAGAACAACCAGCAAAGAGATTCCTAGGAGGAGAGAAGAAAGAGACAAAGAGCAAATGTTCATTCGCCTTGCTTTGCATCTTCAACACGCCGCCAGAACGGGCCTGGGCGGGCCAGTCTCCCTCCTCCATCCCGCAGCAAGTGGCTCTCAATTTCTGCATCAGCAATGCTACCGAAGGCTGAGAGAGAAAGAGAGAGTGAACAAGAGAGAAAATCGAGACCTGACAGTCATCGAGCGAAGCCTCAGGTTGCTGCTTGTTTATGATTAGGCAGTCAATCTCAGCAACCCAACAAGCGTCTGACCTCTGGGTGGAACTAAGGCTACCTTCTCTCCCCCTTGGCCTTCCTCTTCTATCTTCCCTTTTACTCTTCTTCGCTCTTGTTATATTCTTTCTAACGTAGCTTCAGCGGCTCTTCATCCCTATTATCCAGGGACCAGACATGGTCTCTCTGTCCTCTTCTCTTTCCTAACTTCGCCTTAGAGTGTCATAGAGGCTTGTTACCGTTAGATCCTGGCAGAACTGCTCAATCTCAAAGTTCTCTCTTCCCTTGAATGAGAGAGAGCGCCGCTCTCCGGGAGCGAGAGAGAAGCCGTTGTCGTCAAAGTAGCCAGAGACTCTCTTAGCATCGAGCGTCACGAAGAGAGAGAGAGAGCTGGACAGCAGTGATATCTCCGCTTCATTGCTTTTTCTTCTGGGTTCTATTCTCTCTTCGTTCGCCTTGTGGCTGCAGGAGAGGACGTAGACTGAGGAGGGAGAGAGATGCTGGAGGCCCAGTCTTCCTCCCACTATCATATCCCAAGAATAAAGCTTCAGTTCCATTACTAAGTTCTCGCCGCCCGCATCTCCCTCTCCCCTAACCATGAAAGGAGTTATACGGACTAGAACACGTCGCTGGTCTTCGCCCACTGGTCCGTGCCTTCCTCTAATATAGTTGCTCTCAGTGTGCAGCTCCGTTGTCCCTTCACCAGCCAGAGTAAAGGGAATCTCCTCGGAAGCCAGCAAAATGCCAGAAGAGAGGAGCCAGATTTCTAAGCGCAGGATCCCGTGCACTGCATGGCGCAGGTCATTGGTCCCGTAGATGCGAAGAAGAGGCAAAGGCGAAGAGACATCAAGACGACCAGAGAGCGTGACAGGCGCGTAAGCTCGCCTCAGGAAGTAGTGCAGGAGCTTCCATCTGCCACCGAACTCGATGCTGGACCAGGACGGGCCCTGCCAGACATCGTTTAGCTGCCAGTAGAGAATCCCCATCGTGTGTGCCGCTTCGCTTCTCCCTCTCCTCCAGCGACGGACGGCGGTATCGTAGCACAGCGCCTGCTGTAGCTGCGACAAGTGGGAGAAGCTTGAGAAGCTGAGGCGTTCCTCGCGTCCCTTATCGGTAAAGGGAGGGAGAACGAAGTGTCTATCTATCTGCCCAAGGATGAACTCTGTGCCGTTCGGGCTGCGTTGACGCCACCGCAGAAGTGATGAGTTGAAAGACGAGAGGTCCTCTGGAAGAGTGACGGTGGAGAGAGTGAAAGGAGAAGGAAAGCTCTGAAAGCCAAACTCTGAGACGAACCTTGCCTTAGGATAGATGTCCTCGTCCATGCAGTCGGCCGTGTAGTCGTAGAAGTGCACGTCTCCTCTCGATGGGTCCTGCGGATCGCCCCAGCGCTTGACATACGGCTGATAGCTAAGCAGTCCGTTGGATGGAGAAGAGTCGATGTACGGAGTATCTGCAGGCAGTACCTGGTACATTATGCTAGGGATATGGTCCACAAAGAGCTTTACGTAGTCACCGATGGCCACGTCATGAGAGATAGGATTGGATGGAGGTTCACGACCGGAGAAGACCGTAGATGCTGAGGCCATATCCTGTCTAGCTCCACCGCTTATTGCCTGACTAGCTGTTATCTGCTGCAGGAACGCCTCAACCTCATTGTTTCCTCCCCAGACAACGATGGATGGATGGTTGCCAAGCCTTAGCGCTTGGTCCTTGATCTCTCGTTCAACCTCAAGCAGATACTCCGCGTCTCGAGGGTAAAGAGAGCAGGCGAACATCCATTCCTGCCAGACCAAGATTCCTAGGCGATCGCAGAGGGCGTAGAAAGCTTCTCTTTCGTACAGTCCGCCGCCCCAGACTCTGAGCATATTCATGTTTGCTTCCACAGCATCCTCCAGATACTGAGTGACCATTGCATCGGAGGAGCGGGAATGGAACGTCTGCGTGGGGATCCAGTTCGCGCCTTTTACAAAGACCTCCACCCCATTGATGAGGAAGAGAAAATCGTCTCTCCTACCGCTTTGTTTATCCTGCCTCTTCAAGCTGACAGTACGCAGCCCGATGCGGTGCGAGAGAGTGGAGAGCTTCTCCCCTCCTTCCCCCACGGTGCGCAGGTCAGCTCTTACTGTGTAAAGAGCTTGAGGACCGTAACCCCGCGGCCACCAAAGAGCTGGATTGTGCAGAGTGAGAAAGACAAAGAAGGTGTTCTCTCCGTCTAGAAAGCTCACGCTAACTTCTATTTCCGTCTTGGTCTCTTCCACCAGCACGGTAAGAGTACCTTCACCCGAACCATGAGCCAGCACTACGACTGAGACATTCAGCACCACCGTGCCAGGAGGAGGAGCAGAAGGGAAAGACCTATTGCTTGGAGGAGAAGGATTTAAGGAACGAGAAGAGGAAGAGTGCAGACCAAGAGGAACATGATCCCTCAGAAGTTGTCGTCTACTAATGGATTGGGCGCCAGAGGAACCGCCACTTTCCCTTTCGGTGTCTTGCCTCTCGACTCTCACCTCCCACAGTGTCCCTGGTGCCTCAGAGAGATGGTGAGAAGAGAGAGTATTATCGCGTGCCAGAGTAGTTGAAGGAGTAGAAGCTGCGTAGGGGGATGTCGTTGATCGAGAAGAGGGTGATGACGGCGTTGATGGTGCGACAGAAGTAGGTGAGGCAGAAAAAGTCTGTCCGTGGATCTGGTGAATGACAAAGTCCTTGACGACTGCGGTGCCGTAAGGGAGAGACAGGATGTACACAGAGCCCAGTACTCCGGAGGGAACGAAGGTGGGGCCCCAGTCCCAGCCAAAGTCTGAGGCCGCCTTCCTGAGGAAATGACGATGGGTGGGTTCGGCCCAGTCCTGGTAGAACTCCTCGGTGGGAACGTTATAAGGGTAAGTCCCTGCTCGGCTCGCCGTGTAGTTCAAGGCGGGAAAGAGGGTCAGTTCAAGGTCCTGCATGCAGGCGTGGTCGCCCTCTCTATTTCCTTGTTCTGTAAGCGTTCTCTCCGTTTCCTCTCCCGGCATGTGTCTCTCCTTTCCTTGCCCTGAGAGTTTTGTCTCTTCTTCGTTTCCCGCCTGGATCTTGCACTGTTTGAGCGCCGAAGTGATGTTGAAGAAATAGCGACGAAATTGATTGGCGGACCTCCCCACCTCCTGACCGTTGAGAGCCACGCGTGCGACAGTGTCCAGCCCATCTATGACAAGAAGGGAAGCAATGGAAGAGGAAGCAGCGGAGGCGGATCCAGTTGGGTCAGAGGAAGATAGAGAAAAGTAGGAGGTGAAGTTCCACTCCTCCAGCGCGATCCAGCGGTCTTCCAACTCTTGAAAGCGATAAAGCGGATCCTTGATAATACCGCGCTCCTGCAGCACGGTGTGGACATCCGTGGGCAAGCGGCAGGCCTCAGAGATGCCTCGCCGTGCGTTAGAGAGCGTCCAATCGGCCCCTTGGTCACCGCTGAGCCAAAGGTTTGAGCCGCAGGACGACGGTGCTGCTTTGGCTGCGGGCTCCTGCTGACGACAGGGCGAGAGCTGCTGGATCTCTTTGAAGTACGGAGCAGAGGAGCCGAAGCAGGAGACAATGCCCAGCTGGACGAGGAGGAAGAGGAGGAGAGACGTAACAGCCATGACTGTCTTCTGGTCGCCTTGTCTTGCTCTCATGCCTCTATCTAGCGTAGTATCCGCTGTGTGCGTGTCTGGGCTTTCTGCACTCTTACAGTGATGAAGGCACCACCTTCTCCTAGGTAGTGCTTGCTGCCAGGCCTATTCGTGCTGCATACCACGGAGGATGACTACGCGTGACAGTGAACACCGTGCAGATCGGCCTAGGAGGACAGCGTGAGATTTCCTGGTCCCTCTGCCTGCTTCCCAGGACGACTGGCGCTCGTCTGCTTCCTTCCTTTCCCCTTCCTCCCTGGCGTCTTTTCTGATTGCCCGTTAGCAGGGGCAGCTGTTGATGATTGATCCTAATCCCTGCCCGCCCCTTCTTCTCCTCCCGGTGTGGTTAAGCTCACCAAAAAGACGCATCAATTCCTTCTCTTGGCATTCTCCTCCTCAACAAACGAAAGGTCGAAGGAGGAGCTAAAGATCCTGTCAGGCGCAGCTTGCCCCTGCTCCTTGGCTGACTTGCCCCTCCTCCAGCTACTCCTGCCCTCTGCTGTCACTGTGAGAGAGATGCCACATAGCAGCGACGTTAACTAGAAAAGAGGCTCGTCTCTCTGGCTGGCCGGACACCAGCGGCAGTGGCAATGGGAGAAGAAGTAGAGAGGAGGAGGAGGAAGAGGAGAGAGGAGGCCGCCGCCGCCGTCACACAATGTAGAAGAAGAAACGGAAGCTTCGAAGTTGAAGATCCAGAGAGACAGCCAGCTCTGCACAGACGTTACCGGCTATCAGGCTCCCAGCTCTGCCCCTGGATTGTTGATGATAATAAGAAGAGGAAAACTGTTTATAATTTAGTCTCACGAGTACGCTACTGGTAGGCACCACAGAGGAAGCCTTTGGAAAGAACACTCTTTAGCAATGCACTGAAGTGCAGATCGTCTGGAAAATGTGAAGTGAGATTACAGATTAGCGCGCGGCGAGCGCAGCAACTGCACATCTCAATGCTATTATGCAGAACATGCAAGATCTAGACTACCCTACTACTATCAGCTAAACATGCAAAAGAATGTTATCAAGACTACCAAGTGTGGACTACCACTCCTGATAACGGACGTGACCTTTGGCTTGATGGAAACATGCCCAACCCTTCGAAACCTTTCGTGGTTCAGACTGACGCTTCCGACACTGCTGTGGGAGCGGTCCTTTTGCAAGATCAAGGTCTAGGTCTGCAACCCGTAGCATTCTTGTCCTCCCGAAAGTTGAACGAAACAGAAAGACGGTATGCGACTCATGACAGGGAAGCTCTCGCAAATGTCTATGCCTTATTCGTCTGGTCGGTGTATCTGGCTTCAACGATTTGTTCTTAAGACGGACCATGCCCCTCTCGAGTATCTACAGAAGACGCAGAAAAATCTTAATAATAAGCGCCAGGTCCGGTGGTTAGAGCTCCTGCAGGAGTATGAATTTGGTAAATTCAATATTTGAAGGGAGACAAGAATGTCGTCGCCGATGCACTCTCTAGATTTCCTTACACTACAAATCATGATGAAGAGGCTGCGCAGTCGGAAGTCACCCACCGAGCGCTACCTGTTTATATGTACACTTCGAGATTCGCAGAGGAGATCAAGTCGTCCTACGTCAAGGGCGATCGTTGCAAGAGACGTCTGACCAAAGCTGGTTTCAACGCAAGTTTGCTTTAAAGGATGGTCTACTCTTACGTCGTCGGGAAAACGGTAGAGTGGTCATTCTTCGGAAAAAGTCTCTCATTATAAAGTTGCTGGACGCAGCTCACACGTCACCCCTGGCTGGTCACCCTGGTGTAACGAAGACCATACACTCCCTGTCTACACTCTATTATTGGCCAAGTTTGGTCAAAGATGTACGCGAGTTTGTTGGCACGTGCGAGACTTGTCAACGTACTAAAACAGACAATCAAGTGCCGGCAGGACTGCTTAACCCGTTGGATATTCCTCCACGCCCGTGGCACACAGTTACAATGGACTTTACAGTTGGCCTTCCGCGAGTACCCAGTGGTGAGGATGCGTGTCAAGTTCATGTCTGCAAACTCACCGCCTGGGCCTTGCTCCTCCTCTCTTACAGACAGTATCTTCTTGATCCAGCAGTACATCATCACCATTAGACCAGAGAGTTGCTCGATCGTGCTTGCCAGCCGTAGTTTGCCGCTTTATTATTATGGTCAATAACAGATAGTAGAGAAGGAGGAGGCAGCGACGGGGCAAGCAATGTAGGCTCCTTCTTCCAGGCTGCTTTTGTTGCTGCTTTTGATTCGTTCTTCATGCCCTTCATGTCCTCCTTGCTACCTCGTCCTCTTCCTCCTCGACTGATCACGGCAGCAACCAGAGGAACAAATAAATCGGAGAAATTGTGTCTGGTTTGTCTTCATTCTATCCCTAGTAGCGGACGAGGTGCGGCGAGGGGGCGGGTGTTCCTCTTGAAGGGACGCCTACCGCTTGACCCCTTGATAGTCAAGATTTATTATGGTTGAAAATAGAATATAGCCTATCAAGGGGTCAACACACATCGGAGAGCCACTAGTAGGAAGTGCTTATACAGCTACTGCCTGCTGCTGCTGCCGACAGTAGTCGGGCACGCTGCTTCACTTACTCTATCCTACCAGCTCAAAGTAAATAGACGCTACTGCCGCCAGGCCTCCCTGATTCGGGCCGGTGCTCTCTCAGCCCTCAGCACGCTACTCATCGAGGGCGACGTACAGCGTGCAGCAAAGGATGATAGGGTAGCGGCGGGCGACTTCTTCTCTTCTGGACCTAGACATGTGGTCTGGGACCCCTTCTCTAAGCTCTCTAGCACTCCTCAGTTGTCTTCTGTCCCTCTTTAGCGATTTGATCTTTATTACTCTTCTTCATCATGATATTTTAACCCCTACTGGGTTTCTTCTAACGTAGAAGAGACCACTGACGACGAGGGAACTGTATACAATTGTGAGTGGAGCGGCGGCAGGACGTCTAGCAAAGTGGGGGCAAGCTAACACCAGAATATGGAGGGGATTCGAAGCCTGATTGTCGCCTAAAGTTTAGGGCCGATGGAGGAGGGCGAAGAGGAGAAAGCTGCTGTTGCATAGATTTTAGCCCGCTCCTCCTTCAACGGCCAGACCACGGTCTCCTACGTACCCCGACAATTGCTGCGAGGAGGAGGTGATGATGAGGCTGGCCTGCTGACCACAACAGTAGTCCTGCTTCTTCCCACTCCTTCTCCTTCTGACACCTGCGCGTATTCTGACTAGTGCAAGTGCTAGGTTAGCTGGCTTTTGCCTCCCCTCCTTCTTCTTCCTGCATGATGGCCGTTAGGAGGAGATTCGCAGAAGGTGTTTGGTGAAGAAGTATTGCCTCTTCTACTACTGCTAGGAGAATAGCGTACTAACTAAAGCAACGTGTTTGGGCCGGGCGGTGACGTAACAAGCTCCCACTTGCTGCTGCTTCATCGCCTCATCCAGGGAAAGAACAGGTGGCAACAACAGCACCGCATAGCTATACTACTACGGAGTATCAAGTACGCTGGATGGCAAGAGGCGGAGGACGGTAACCTTCTTTCATTTGCTTTCTAGAAAGGGGGGCAACAATTGACTGACGTTCTCTTTCTACCTTCACCGCCTCACCTCCGTTCCTCCTCCTTGCTCAGCATCGCGACCCTTCGGTGTGGAATGCCAACGGCGACGAGAGTGCACACCAAAGCTATCTAAAAGTAGTACTCGTAGGAAAAATTAGGGGCCAGGAGGGCTCACTGCCATCGCACCCATAATAATGACCTGAGAATGGACCATAAGAAGGAACTACCGCTAGTTTACAATGCAATGCAGTGCACTTGTTCCAATCCTTCACCTCAAATGGTCTCAAGTTTTCGAGTGCCTGCTGCCCTTCCCCTAGCAACTAGCTAGGACGTGCTTCCTTTCCTCTGGTTATCCTCTCTCCTTCCTACGAGTACCATCTTTCCCTTCGTCCAAAGCAGTAGAATGACTCCGTCTACCTACGGGATGCCCTTATGACCTCTGACCACGTCTGACGCTCGAACAGCAACATCTGCGTCTCCTCCAGCTGACGCGGCCCTGACGGCTTATGTGCTGCTGTTGGACAGGCGCGCTGGGGAGGCCGACACACAGCGAGGAAGCCAGGGAGGCGTGGGATATACGAAAGCGGGGTAAAAGGTTAGAGGACTTTCGAGGGAGAGTGGGGCGAGGCGAGGGTATCAGGGTGGTAGATACCCGTTGGCAACGAATGAGAACAAACGGGAAGGACAGAAACCTAAGACTGAAAGATACAGAGATGACTATCAACAAGGAGATAGCATTGGGTGAAATATTTCCTTCCACTACAAACAGAAGCAAAGAGAGGTTAATCT
>FLMG01002930.1:0-18924 GCA_900088475.1 Hyphochytrium catenoides | reverse complement strand
TCTCTCTCTCTCTCTCTCTCTCTCTCTTTCTCTCTCTCTCATTCTCTCTCTCTCTCTCTCTTTCTGTGTCTGGCTCTTTCTCTCTCTTTCCCTTACTCTCGCCCTGTCTTTCTCTCTCTCTCTCTCTCTCCACTCTCTTTCTGTCTCTGACTCTTTCTCTTTTGCTCCTTCTCTCTCTCCCTCACTCTCTCTTGTTCTTCCTCTCTCTTCCCATCTTACTCTCCTCCTCTCTCTCGTACTCTCTTTCTCTTATCCTGTGTGTCTCTCTGCCGCTCTCCCTCTCTGTAGTATAAGCTCTGGGCTAAAGCTCTCTCCTGTGGTCGGCGCCTCTCCTCCTTCTCCTCCCTCGCCCCCGCGGCGCTATGACGCCATCGACCATCCCATTCTTGGACAGCTCTCTCCCTCTCTCTCCCCTGTCTCTCCCTCTTTCTCTCCCTCTTTGTTTGACCTTGGTAACCAAAGCCAAAAGCCTGAAGAGAAGGAAGTTAGAGGAGGACGAGGTGAAGAGAGAAGGGAGAGAGAAGAAGAGAGAGAGAAGGAAGATGAAGACGAAGAGGAGAAGAAAGAGTTTTTGGAGCGCATCTCTCTCTCTCTTTATGAAGTTTTTCTCGCGGAGTTACTCAGGGAAGAGGTTCTCCCGGCTATATTCATAGAAATATTCACAAAGCCCAAGGAAGAGTTCCAGGTAGTGAACTGACAGAGAGAAAAGGAGAGAGAAGAGAGGAAAGGAGAGAGAGAGAGAGAGAATAGACCAAGGAGAGGCAGAACGGAGAGAAAGAGAGAGGAAAGGAGTGATTGTCCGCTGACATACGCATATGAAGAGGGATTAAGAACAGACGAAGAGAAGAGAGAGAGCGAGAGAGAGAGAGATAAATCAAAAATGGGTTAGAGAAGGACACAAAGGAGATACTGGCCGCGGTAGAGACCCAGAGCGAAGGTGCGGGAGAGATGAGGAAAAGTAGAGTAGAACAGAAGAGAGACAGAATCAGAAGCAGAGGCTTGGAAGAGAGAGAGCGCGCGAGGGAGAGAGAGAAACAAAGAGAGAGAGAGAGAGAAACCAACAGAGAGAGGGAGAGAGAAAGAAAGAGAGAGAAGAAGGGGAGGTCCTTTCCCTGACCCGAGTCACATGTGCAGCCGAAGAGTGAAGCGGAAAGGACCGTGGCTCTGCTATACGAAGAAGTAGAGAAAGAAATTGTCAGGGAGCAGACAGAAGACCTGGTCAATGTTCGTGTCTTTCAGCAGTGTCTCTCTCTTTCAGCAGTGTCTCTCTCTTTCTTTTTCTATTGGCCCCAGTCTTTCCAGCTTTCTTACTCTAAATGGGTCCTCCACCTCTTGCACCCTCCCTTTCGATCTCTCTCTCTCTCTCTCTCTCTCTCTTTTCATTGTTTAGCTTCCATATGCTAGGTAGCTTCCTTAACGCAAGTTCCGTCCTCTTCCTCTCTCTCTCTCGCTGTGTTTGCACGCACCCTGTCTCTCTCTTGTTCTCCGTCCCTTCGTCTCTCTTTGTCTCTCTCCCTTTCTTTCGTTCTTTCTCTGTTTCCCTCTTTAGGGCTTGATCCGCTCAATGATCGAGGAATTTATGAGAGAGAGACGGAGTCCTGGACGCCATCCTCTCATGCTTGTCATGGAGCAGCTGCTCTTCGAGACACTAGAAGAGAGTCTAAGGGAACTGGTGCTGGAGGGTAATCTCTCTCTTTCTCTCGCACTTTCTCTCTCTCTCTCTCACTGTCTGTTTCTCTTTCCTTTCCGTCTTTTCCTCTCTCTCTGTCTTAATCATTCTCTGTCTGCTTGCCTCCACGTCGACCGATGGTGGTACCTTCACTCTCTCTCTCTCCCGATCTCATATATCTTCTCTCTTTTGCTATCTGTTCCTTCTCTATCCCTCTCTTCCCTTTGTAACTTGCACATCTCTGCCTATCTTCTCTCTTCCAATCCCCGCTCTCTCTGTCTCTACGTCTCTCTTTGCCTCTTTTCTCTGTCTCTCCCTCTCTCCAACTCTCTCTCTCCCTTCTCTTCCCTACTTTCTCACTTTTTATCCTCCCCACTCGCACTCTGATCCCCGTTTCTTTTCCTGTCTCTCCTCTCTCCCTTCTCCTCCTACCTACTTCTCACTTTTTTCTTCCCTACTCTCTCTCTTCCCCCCATTCTCCTATCTCTCTCTCTCTCCCCCCCTCTCTCTTTCTCTCTTCTTCTCCTTTCTTTCTCTTTCTCTCTTCTTCTCCTTTCTTTCTCTTTCTCTCTTTCTCTCTCTCTCTCTCTCCCTCTCTCTCTCTCTCTCTCTCTTCTCTTTTTCTCTCTCTCTCTCCCTCTGTCTGTCTGTCTCTCTCTCTCTCTCAGGTATGTCGGATCTGTTATCCCTGTACATGGTGTCCAGTCGCGTGGAGCAGCTGGTGAGCGAGGTTCTGAGGGAGCAGCTGAGGGACATCGCCATACAAACACTGAGGGAAGAGGCCACGGAGTGGGCCGCGAGGGACCTTCTAGATGATGTGAGCAGCCCTCTCGTCTCTCTCTCTCTCTCTCTCTCTCTCTCTCTCTCTCTCTCTGTCTCTCTGTGTGTGTGTGTGTCTCTCTCTCTGTCACTGTCTCTGGGTCTCTCTCTCTCGCTTTTGTCTTCTCCATCTCCACCTCTCCTCCTCTCGTCTCTCTCTCTCTCTCGACCGCGGTGTTTCTCTCTCCCTCTCTCCTCTTCTTCCCTTCTCTCGCCTGGCTCGCTCTTGTTCCTAAGTTGGGATCATATTTTGCTCCCCAACATAGCGAAGATGCTTCTGTTGATCATCTCTATTTCCCTGCTGCCACTGTCACACTTCTTTGTCTTGCTTTTCCTCTCTCTGTCTCTCTTTCTCTTTTCCTGCTGTCTGTCTCTTTCTTCCTCTCTCTCTCTCTCTCTCTCTCTCTCTCTGTCTCTCTCTCTGTCTCACTCTCTCTCTGTCTCTGTCTCTCTGTCTCTCTCTCTGTCTCTCTCTCTCTCTCTCTTTCTCTCTTTCTCTCTCTTCAACCGAGTTAGGTAATTAAATCCGAGATCCTTAATGTCGCAAAGGACTACGAAGCTGACCGCGCGAGAGAAGGAGAGAAGAAAAAGCAAGAGGAAGAGAGACAGCTTGTCCTTCAGAGCTCCGCGCATCTTTTTGACTCTGCAATGCTGAGAATATTTATTGAGACACTTGCCAACAGAGGAGAGAGACTCGCCTTCAAGGTCTGTTCGGTTCTTTCTCTCCTGCCATGGCCGCATCTCTCTCTCTCTCTCTTTTTCCTCTGTTGTCCTTCATTGCTTTCTAGACCTCGAGTCTTTCTTTCTCTCCTATCACCTTTCTCTCCCGTCAGCAGACTTTGAAAAAAGAAGGATTCGCTCTCTTTTCGCCATGTTCATCTTTGTGTCTCTCCCCTCTCTCTTCTCTCTTGTTTGGCCAGTCCTCCCTTTCTCTGTGTGTGTCTCTCTCTCTTCTCTAATGTATATACATTTCCCTCTCGTTCCGTTGTCTGTGTCCGTCTCTGTCACCCTTCTCTCCTCTCTCTTTCTCTCTTTTTCATCTCTCTCTTCCGTCTCCTCTCTTCTCTCACACCTCTCTTTTTGTGTGTGTCTCTCTCTCTCAGGAGACACTGGAGCAGCGGCTAGACCTCTTGATCCTTCTCCGCCTGTACGCCATCCTGGAGAGAGACGAGAGGGAGAGAAAGTGGCTTCGCGAGTCTCCTCCCATTCTCTCTGTCCACAGAGAACTTACACGGAAAGCTGGCTTCTCAGTGCTTCTCTCTCTCCTCAAAGAAGAAATAGACAAAGTGGAGAGAGAACAAGATGCCGAGGCGGGATAAGAGAGGAATCTTCTCTTTTCTCTCTCTCTCTCTTTCTCTCTCTCTGGCGATAGTAACGACCTCCGACTAATCAATGATCAGGAAGGAGAGAGTCGGAGAGAGACAAAGGGAAGAGAGCATCACTGTGTCCGCGCGCGAGGGTGCGCGCGCGCGCGCGAGAGAGAGAGAGAGAGAGAGAGAGAGAAATTCATTGCATGGAGAGAGGGAGAGAAGATGAGATAGGGAGACTTGCTCCTGGGTCCTTACGCGTTGTTTCTGAAGAAAGTGTAAGGCACTCGCTACCTTTTATTTAATGTCCTCTATTTATCAATCAATAAAAACAGAGAAAGAGACCGTCTTTAGGAGGAGAGAATGCAGGAAAGATAACACAGAGAGAGAGACTGGGAGGGAGGACTAACAAGAGAACAAAGTATTCTTCTGGGAAACATGTTAGTGGAAGATACTGGCTGATTTCTATCGGAAGAGAGACAAGCATCAGTGTGTACAAGAAAGAAAAAGAAGAGAGAGAGGGAGGAGGGGAGAGAGATGGAGAGAGAGAGAGAGACAGGAAGAGGGAGAGAGATGGACAGAGACAGACAGGAAGAACGAGAGAGAGAGAGAGAGAGAGCTTGGTTTTTAAGTCTGACACTTCGGTTAATAGGCGTTCATTGGACTATAAGCGGATAGAATGGGTGGCACAAGCTAAAGAGTGGGAAGGACAGGCAAGAGACTAGATGCTTAGAGAAAAACCTCTCAAAAAGAGAAAGAGAGAGACACTGGGAGAGAGAGAGAGAGGAATTTTTGGAAGCAAGAACTGGACCAGTGTGCTCTTATAGTGCTGGAGGATTTGAAGATTGGTCAGACAAAAAGAGAGAGAGAGAGTGGGAGAGTCATATCTGGGCGGCGGCCAGTTGGCTACGAGAAAGAGGATAATAGAGGAAGCGGCGAGACAGCAAAGGAAGCGGAGAGACTCCAATGGTCCAGCAGTAGGGGAAGGAGAGAGCAACGAAAGGGGGCCCGACAGAGAGAGAGAGAGAGAGAGAGAGAGAGAGAGAGAGAGAGAGAGAGAGAGAGAAGAGAGAGAGAAGATAGGGAGGGACACTGCCTGTCTTCCTCACTGATGGAGGAGCACATAGTTATCATGCGCCACCTTGGGCCCTCCGGCCCCTTCCTCCTTACTCTTCTGACGGCGAGCAAAGGCGTTAGACTCAGAGGGAACTGACCGCCGGCCGCACCAGTCGTGGCTCTGTGGACGAAAAGAGAAGAGATTAGACACAAGAGAGAGAGAGATTATGGGTGACACAATGCAAAGAGGAGAAAGGGAGAAGAGAGAGAGAGAGACAGAGAAAAAGGGTTGAGAAAAGGGAGAGACAACAAAAATGAGGACGGGGAGAGATATCAAAGAGCAAACGGCAGAGGACGAATAAAATGAGAGAGATGGAGAAAGAAAGAGAGAGCTCTATGTGACCAGGAGACGCACTCCCTATTTTATGGACCATTACTTACGACAAGAGAGGAAGGGAGCAAACGGAGAAGGTCGAGAAGAGAGACTTGAGATGAGGAGGAAAGGTGGAGGAGACAGGGAAAGCATGTGGACAAGGAGCACTAGCAGAAGGGAACAGGCAGGTAAGGTAGAAAAGACAAGATCCGAGAGAGAGACTTCGAGATGCAGGATCAGCCGCAAGGGTGTATTATAAAAAGACGGGAAGAAAGAGAGACGGAGACGAAAGAGAGACAATGCTGAAGAAAAAAATGGGGACAGCGGAGGAAAGGAGGAGGGACAAAATTTGAGGAAGGAGGCAGGGGGAAATGTGCATGGAGATGAGCAAACGGATGACCTTGAACTTAAACAGCAGAGAGAGAGAGAGAGGGAGTGGGAGAAAGAGATAAGGGAGAGAGAGAGGAGAGAGCAACGCACTGGGTGATGTACGTCCTTCGCTGTGTACTTGAACTGAACGACTGCTCCGACGAGCGCGAGAAGGAGAGTGGCGGCGAAGTAGTACCAGAAGGAGGCAGGAGCCTCGTAAACGTCATAGAAAATGCCCCGCCGTTGAGGATGAGTCAGATTGTCCAGGTTCGGGTAGGATCCTGAAAGGAAGGGAGTGAGAGGGAAAGGGAACCGAGGTATGGACGAGGTTGGGGACAGAAAAGGAGAGATAGAGAGGAGAGAGCGAGGGCGAGAGATTCAAAGAAGAGTTAAGTGGGGAGAAGACACAGAGAGAGAGAAAGAGAGAGAGAGAGAGGTGAAGGTGGAGAAGATGAAGAAGACAAAAAACAAAGACTGAGGAACTCACACACAATGAAGACACCTTGAGACTGTCAATCACACAGACAGAGATAGCGAAACAGAACCTATCACGCAGTAAAGAGAACGATAGAGAGACAGAGCGAGCTTAATAGAGAGTCAGACAGGTAGAAAAAGGAAGAGAGAGAAGGAGACAGCACGCCTTGCCTGCAAAGTATCCGATGCCTCTGATAGCATAGAAGGCGCCTCCCAGCGCGGTGCACCCAATTAGCAGCGGTCGCTCAAAATAGAGCGCCAAGCAGCCAAAAATAATGCCAATCAGCACAGAAAAGACCCAGAATATGATCGCTGGGTCGCTCTGGTAGATCAAATAGAGAAACCCGAAAGAGGCGAGACTCCCGAGAGCAAAGCCGCCAGCGAATCCAAGCATGAACACACCGAAGTTAAGAAAGAAAACCATGAGGAAGCCTAAGACAATACCGGCGGCGATGCCCACGAGACCGATAATAACATTGCGCGAGCCCTGATCAAGAGGCAGCGCCGTCTCCATCATTGACACTCCGACCATGGTCCCCACTGCGAATCCGAGTGCGAAGAGACAGACCCTTAACAGCTTATACCCTGCAAAGCAAGCCAAAACCCCCGCGGCGATGGTAAGACCGAATGCGATCGAGGGAGAGATAGAGATCCTGCTGGCGCCAGAGGCTGGATCAGGGAAGCTCGCGTCCGCTTGGATGAGCAGAAGGCCCGCGGCGGCAAAAAGTTTGACAGACAGAGGAGCATTGACAGCCAGACTCTTAAGGCCCAGAAGAGAGGAACCGAAGCTGGCTGCTGGGCCGAGTCCCTGGCCTGAAGAGGCAGCGACCGACGAAGAAAGAAGAGGGAGCGTCATCGTCTAAAAGGGTAGCTTATCTCTACGCTTTATCTGAGCCTTATTCTCTTTTCTGAAAAATTGTTGGGAAGAAGCTCAATGGCAAGCTTCGGGCAGAGGCGTGGGGAGAAAGTGATCGCCACGACAAAAGCTTGCTTGGCCTGTTTTGGCACCAGTGGAGAAAGAGGAGAGGGTTGCCTTACCACTGGCCGCCACAGAACAGAGACCGTGGGAGGAGCGCGAAAGGGAGGCAGAGAGGAGAGCGCGACAGAAGAAATGGAGCCACGCAATAAGAAAGGGAGCCACCACACACCGACGACAACATAACGAGGAGGGAAAGGGAGAGACAAAAAGAGAAAGAGAAGGAAAGATAGAGAGAGAGAGAGAGTGAGGGAGAGAAACAGAGAGAGAGAGAGAGAAAGAGGAGGGAGAGAGAGAGAGAGAGAGGAGCGTGAGGGGTCAAGGAAAAGGGAGAGGAGTGACCGCGAAAGGACGTGCTCATCTCTTCTTTTCCTCTCCTTTTTGTACAACAACCCAACATCAATCTCCAAAAAAATCGGATCACATAGGCTTTTGCTAAGATTACCGCCCACATCACCTGGAAAATAACTGAATAAGACATCTTCAATAAATTATTCTGGTGATCTGAGCAACTGAGCAAATGAAGGAGCTTCGTCTTCAGAAATCCAAACTCCCCCAGACCGAAAAAGCTTCAGGATTCCTAGTGCCATCACTAGGCAAAAGAAGATAGAGACTCTGAATGAGGTTGACAGAGCTGCTTAGTCTGAGTCATCGGGATCTTCATGAGCTTGTCAGCGTTCTGATGAGCTTTGGGATAGGTGGTCGAACTGCGGGAGAGAGTGTCATCCCGTCATATGAGCTGCGAGTCCGAGTTAGAGAGGTGCTTCCTCTTGGATTTGTGGCTTGCACATAGGAGTCCGAGCCAACGCTGAAGGAAGAATTTGCAATCAAAGCTCCAGATAACCGCGAGTTTCGCCTCTGAATGGCAGAAGTCGTCCGTAGTGCCAGATCCTCGTCTAATGCGAATCTACCGAGACCATTCGCGGTTCCAGGAACGACACCACTTAGCACCCTTGCAGGTCCCAGATTGGGATTGGTTCTCGCAAGCTTTAGACGTGGCGGTGCTTGAGGCATGCCGGAAAGGGTTCGGATACGCGTTGGAGGCATTGACGGGAGTCCAGAGGCATCCAAAGAGATAGGAGGGATGGAGCTTTCGTTGCTTGCAGCTGCTGCTCCAATCTTCGATGTACCTGTAAGCCCGCCAACCCCAGCGACGCCACTGTTACTTGCGACACTGCTTGAGGCCATGTCTCCCCCTAGATTCATTGCCAGGCACTGCAGCTGCGTGGCATCCATGAAAATCTTTCTCTCCCGCAGCTCGTCTAGTAGAGTTGTGAAGCTTTTCTGAAACTGATCAGGGTATTCAGGGAGAAAGAATGTAAGACTGTCTCTCGACAGACTGTAGAGCTTCCCCAAGTCCAGCTCATTCTCTGAGAGAATAACTGGGATCACCTGTAGACCGAAAGAGTTAGCTAGATCCAGAGCTTTCCTCTGTTCTGGACTCTGTGGTCTGTCATTGGTGAAGACAGAGATCACGCCGACGCTCTTGCCCACTGCCCCTGTAATCTCCAGACTCGAAGACTTGGTCGAGAGGCGCTTCTCCTTGGACATTCTGCTGAGGGCTGTCTCTGCCTCAGTCTTCAAAGGGACCTCTTCGTTGAGACCCGAGTATTCCTGCATTACTATGGGAATATTGGCACCCACTAACGCGTCGTAGAGCTTTAGTAGGAAGGGCTCGTTGACGTCCGAGTGCACTAGGACGAAGAAAGGCTCTTCCATTGCGAGGTTCTGCCACGAGATAGGACAAAGGGGAAACAGAAGTCAAAGGAGAGATGCAGCACAAGAGTAAATGACGGCAGAGTCAGACGAGATGGTAAAGAAAAGGGGAGACAGAGACCAAGCAAGTCGTGCTCTCGCCCTTCCCCTTGGCCGCCGTGATTGGGTCTATTGTTTTGTCCTCACTGTACTGTGTGTACCGGGTAAGCTCTTTCAATGCTCTCTCTCACTCTTTCTCTCTCTTCTCTCTCTCTTTTTTTGCTCCTTTTCACACACTGAACCGAGCTGTCTTACCATCATGCTTGCCTCAGCGATCCTCTTCCATTGTCCTCGGCGTAGACCCGCCTCCTTCTCTTTTCTAAGGATCTCGATCTTGAGGCTTTCGACTATTCTCAAGACTGTCATCTCAAATTGAGGGCCATCGTACTGATAGGTCACCCTCTTGCCAGCACTGTCCGTCTCTCTCTTCAATATACAGTCCTCCATAGGAAAGATACTGGCTCCCGTGAGATATGTCTAAAGCAGAAAGAGGCATTAGAAGATCGAAAGAGACAACTGACCAAGGTGTTTAGGAAGAAGGAGAATCCGGAGAAACTGAAAAGGGGGCAGATGGGCACGCAAGGGAAGGACCGCATATATGCCTTCGTCACCTCACCTGAAGCTCCTCTGTCATCCCAAAATCCTCACAAGATACAGCCACAATCGCGGTGCCATGATGACGGGCGAAAGCTAGTTCTTTCATGCACCTTTTGTATGGAAATCGAGCCAGAATGCAGTGAGGAAGAATGGTTATGGAGAGTTTCTTGACAACTTTCAAGCTTAAAATCAGAAGAAAAAGATATCGATACTCTATGTCTGAGAGAGGAACGAAGCATTTTGACGAAGGGAGGGACAATGGAAAAGATGCAATGGAAACAAAGAGGCAGCATTCAGCTGTAACGGAACGCAGTTAAGAAGGTACGTCTGAGCCCAAAAGACAGTCTCGAAGCGAAAGACATTCGCCATACAAAATAGCCAAAGCTCAACTTTTGTCTAAAGAAAGAAAGGCTGATGATAGGGAAGGAGACGTTTGAGGTCATCAAAGGAAAATTCGACGCAAAACGACCGCAGCCACGACCGCTGGACATCTCTCTTCTTAGCTTACCAATCGCTGAAGGGATAATCCTCACTGATGATGGAGAGAACGACTGCCGCCATCTTTATCCCTCGTGCTATCTCCTCGCGCCACACAGCTCCACCTCCTATCCCCGAGGGGTCCATGAGGTCCATCCAGGTGGTTATATTGTATGACTCAAGAGCCTTCCGCAACTTCGTAGCTATCTCAGTGTGAGAGTGGGTATAGCTGCGAACAAGGGGATTCGATTGAGTAAGGGAGCAGGAGAGAAATTGAGCGATACGGAGAGAAAGAGAGAGAGAAGGAGAGAGGCAGGAAGAGAGAGAGAGAGAGAGAAAGGATGGGGTAGTTGGGGTTTGAAGAATGTGCAGGAATGAGTCTCAGTACTACGCAGGAGTGATATGACAGGAATGGCAGGCAGGAGCGAGGAAGTCTTAGCGGGCACAGATCATTAAAAGAAAGTGAAGACATAGCTCTGGGGGAACAGGAAGATTTGGTACGGAGAGCGCCAAGAGGATAGCGCAGCAATAGTACGAGGGAAAGGCGAACGCAAGGGGTACTTTGAGCTGCTGCTACTGCACGGATAGGCTAATGAGAAAGAGGGACCATTCCGACGTTGTAAGAGACCGAGAGGAGTGCGAGACTGGGAAGAGGCATCACCTGATCATAACATCTCTATGAGATGCCTCGCGCTTTACTTCAAACTACGGGGCGAGCGGAGGCCAGAGGAGCAGCCAAGTGGGGACCAAGAAGAGAGGGAGCAGAAGAGGAAAATGGAGCCGTCAATGGTTGTCCTGAAAGAGAAGAGACGACTTACGAAGAGGAGAAAGTGCAAACGTAAGGCTCAAGGAGAGCCACATGTCAGGGAACAGAGAGCCGTCGCATCTTTTCGATACCTGAAGCTGCGTAGAGGTAGTGCAATCAACAGCCCTCTTCCCTTCTCCATTGGTAACCAGCATGCTGGCTCCACACTTTACCAAGCTCTTGGCCGTCTCCCTGTTTTCTCTCTTGAGTGCGATGTGAAGAGCTGTGTCTCCGTTGGGAAGAGAGAAATTGACGTCCGCTCCTTGCTCTATCATCGCAGCAATCAGCTCAAACGATATGCCTAAGTAGAGCAGAGCAGGATATACGGGGAGATCTGCTTTAGACGCAAGTATCTACGCCGATACACCCAGCAACTAAAAGAGAACCTATGCTGCACGCTCTCGCCCTCGCCCAAGAAGATTTCCTACCCAAAATCTAAAGCAGTAGTATGGAAGCAGGTGGACCCAAAAGATGTTCAACAGCAACAAGAGAACACTCTCTCTTAAGCCTCGAAGCACGGATTGCTCTCCAGCATTAGCCCTTTTCCTAAGGGCATATTCCCACCTACATCACTTTTCCATACGCACCTTCATTATGAGCAGCAAGGAGAAGAGGCGTCATCCCGAACGTGTCACTTATGTTAGGGTTGGACTTGTGCTCGAGGAGCAGCTCCACAGTCTCGACATGATTGTTACGAGCGGCCCTAGCGATAAGGCGTATCGACAGAAAACAGATGACAGTGAGGCCCAAATGAGCATACACAGATTTCTTCTCAAGGTAAGCAGACAGTACGCGGCACAGCTACGAAGAATGGGTAGAAGCTAGAGATCTGGCTAAAAGCCTACACGAAGAGCCACTGGCTGTAACAGAATGGAGCAGTGAGTGGAACCAAAGACTGGCAGAGCCGCTACGGCCATAGAGTCAGGCAGCAGATGCTGCAACAGTCTTGACACGGCAGACAGACGCTGGAAAGTAGGGAGACATAGTGAGAAAGGGTAGCAAGTAATGAAGCATCAGTCCTTATGCCCACTAGGAGTCCTGACTCACCAATGCAGAGGAGTACGATTATGCGCATCGAGGGCATCAAGCTTGGCTCCTGCCTGGATAAGAGCTGCCGCGCACTCCTTTTTGCCCATCACAGCCGCCCTGCAAGGGTTCATTCGTGTGAGGTGTGGGTGTCAGTGGGCAGGCGCGGCAAGCCCTACAGTAAGAAAGAACACCTCCTACTCTTCCTGTTCTATCCCCCACAGTCTTGGCCGGTTGAGTACTAAGACCCTCCCCTAGCCTTTATCAGTCCTTTCCTTCTCGTTGTCTTTTATGCCCTCACCAGTGCAGCGGGGTCCTAAGGTTCAGGCCTGGGTGAACCTCTCCAAGTGTATCGACATCCGTTCCGATGGATATCAAGTTCTCAACTTCAGAGAGACGGCCCGCTACTCAGGACGAGGACGAGCCGGCGAGGAAAGAGTTGAGATAGGGGCATGCGTGAAGGGGAGCGGGTCGCAGAGTGAGAGAAAAGGAGCGATCAATAAAGAGAGAAGACTACCATATATTTGCATGGGCCTGAGAGATGAGGGAAGATACTGAGGGACCACCTACTCGGAGGAGCAGAAAGAAAGAGCTTATCGAAGACTCATGCATAGGGTTGACATGGATGTGGAGAGAAGAGTGGACATATAGTATTGAAGCAAAGGGAATGAAAGGGCTCAAGGGGCGTCTATCTAAAGCCTATCGTACCGGCGGCAGCCGAATGGAGGGGAGTGAGGGCAAAGTCTGCACCCCATTCAAGCAAAAGTAGAGACAGGCCTCGGTTTTCTCTCTTCATATTCCTCTTCAAGACGGTGGAGCCTCCTTCAGGATCCACATATAAATAGTTGGCGCCATGACGAAGCAGAACTTTCATAATCTGAGTGGTCCAATCAGAGAGAAAGAAAGAGGGCGAGAGAGTGAGAAAGAGTAAAGAGAGAAAGAGGCAGGCTGTTCAGTCGGGGTTGGGCAGGAGATCCTATACTACCAGCGAAGATATCAAATAGAACTTAACCAATAAAGAGGTGAACGATATCAGACCAGAATAGGCGCAGTGACAGGGAAAGCTGAGGGGGCCTCTGTCATAGACTCTCTCTGCTTTACATAGACCAACGAAAGCAGTAGTATAGAAAGAGGAGAGACCTGCAGACTGTCGCATGCAAAAGTGGGTGGCAGTCCTCTTCTGGAAGAGAACCAAGACGAGCGGGAGATAATGTCGATGTCGGCTCCATAGCTCAGGATGAGCTTTACGGCCTACAGAGCAAAGAGCCAAAGGGAAGAAGCGATATGTGTTAGACAAAGCGCGAAGGAGAAGAGCTATCTGTTGAGGTTTCGAGAAGAGGCGAGAAAGAGCTTGACAAGCTTGAGAAGAGGTGGAGACAGACGCCGTGCCTAACATCCCACCTCCACGTTCCCAGACATGACAGCGCAATGGAGGGGAGAAATCTGCTCAACAGCGAAGAGGGAAAGGAGTGAAAGAGAGTGCAGGTCTTCTTGCGTTGGCCATAAGAACTGCAGGACTTTAAAGAACTCCGCAGCAGTTATGCGAGCTTTGGAGACCTAGGAAGCATCGAAAGAATTCGTCAAAAGAATAAGGAGGGGAGAGAGAGACAAGAAATGAGCAAAACAGCATCGGGAGGATGAGAAAGAGAAATGCGACTCTGCAACGCCATTGGAAGCAAAGGGCTTGGCAACGGATAATAGTTGCCCATAGGGCAACAGCCAGAGAGCGTAGAGCAACAGGACAGGTAGCAGTGCAGTAAGAAATGAAGGAGCGATGGAGGAGGAGGAGAGCACCTAGGATTAAAAAGAGAGGCAACAAACTTTGGCAAGAGAAAAAGATCCTGGCAAGTGAAGATGCTCCCTAGAAACTGCCATTCCTCACCTTGTCCAGTGCATTGACATTGAAGCCTGCCTCTAGGAGGAGAGAGAGAGCATGGACATGGTTCAAAAAGGCTGCAATGTGTAGGGGATTCTTGGTACTCCAGGAGAACATGCCCAGCACGAGCGGAGGAGAGCGATACATCTCCTGTTTCCAATTGAGCCCCAGCTCCTTATCCGCCTGCGACAGGAGCAAGGCCACTTCGTCCTGGTTACCGCGGGACGCAGCCTACTTGAAAAGCGAAACAGCAAGGGGAAGAGAGACACAGACATGCGGGAACCGGGAAAAATAGAACGTGCAAGTGTTACAGAGAGAGAAGTCAAAATGGTGAGTGAGAGAAGGGCCCCCAAGAGACAGAAAAAGAGCGGCGTCTAGAACGCATCTTTTTCTTGTTGCCGTTGGATTTTTCTGTCTCAGGGTCAATGCCTCTCCCTCCAGGTCTGTGAGGTCTCACCTGGAATAGTGCATGCCGGATCTGTTCCTTTCTGCTGCTTTTCCATAGCTTTTGTCGCAGCTGTAAGAGCCAGCTCCCAAAGCCTCCGCCCTGCTCATACTCGCCGAATAGCTGGGGAAATTACGACGCTTAGGGAAATTCAAGAGAGAAGTAGAATGATAGAGAGAAAGTTATGTGATGGAGAGAGAGAGAGAGAGGGAGAAAGGAAAAGTAACGGACAGTGATGCTATAATGGACGCATGAGTACCAGGGCAAGGGCCTAAGCGTCATAGAGGCCAACTCACCCCCAACTGAAGCTTCGAATGTGCCCGATAGCGCGCGAACGCTCTGATCTGCAGCAATTGGACCACAAAGAGCACGGCGCCGACAAAACACTGCAACAAGCAAAAGCATGAGAAAGCAAATATTTGGAGAAAGCAGGCGGACGATGGCAGAAAAAAAAAAAGTCCGATCGTGGGAGGAGATAGCTCCTTTCCACAAAGAATCGCATACGAGGATAATAAACCTGTGTATCCAAGGCTATCCAGCTTACCTACCACCACCGTATGTAGGGCACACTATACCCCCCTCTCTCTCTTCTCTCTCTCTCTCTCTCTCTCTCTCTTTTCCTCGTCATGTACCCTTCGTGATCCAGATTTTCAAAATCTTGTCTTCCTGCGCCTATTCCCATAACTCCCTATATCTCTCTCTTCTTGCTCTCAGTGACCTTCTTCCTCTGTGGTGCTCTCGTACGACTCACCAATGCGGTTTCTAGGTATCTTGCTTCAGAGATGCAAGAAAGAAAACCTATTCTCAGCGTCATTGACGCCACCACCAGGAACTGTACGATTAGGTAGGCAATCTGCAGAAAAGGCCAGGTAAATGTAACAGTAGGCTGGAGAAGAGGAACAAACGGCAAGTACTTTCGTATAAAGGCACTGTCGAGCATAGCTGAGGAAGACACTTTTCAAGAACGTCTCAGGTGAGAAGCGCAAGACAAGAGAGAGGTGTCAGCTGCACTGGAGCTAAAATTGGCTGGGAAGAAGGCGAAATAGCAGACGAGATAGCTCACTAACAAGACTGTCAAACGTTGATGACCAAGAGATGGAGGAGTAAATATGGCGAAAGAATAAAACAAACCAGAGAGAGAAAGGGGACGAGATAGAGAGAGAGAGCACTCAGCAGCCAGTCACTAAGTAACATTCATCTTCAAACCTGAAGCGAGCAGATCATCTCCGAGACATCAAGGAAAGGAGTTCCTAGGACAAGGTCCTGCTCCACTCGGTAAAGAGAAGCGGAGGAAGAAATGACTGGCAAGACCGTGATTACGTTCGCCAAGGATGAATAAGCGCCCCCGGTCATGTATGTGACCATCACGTCACAGTCTTGACTCCTTTGAAGCAGGCCAGATGAGGAAAAGAGCACGACGAGTGTCAGAACGAGAGGGACCGAGGAAATCTGAAATATAACATGACGAGATGAAAGAGAGACAGAAAAGGGAGAGAGAGAGAGGAAGTGAGTACAAGTAAGGCTTGCTCGTGCAGGCCAAGAGAAGATGGAGGAAGTCGTAGATATGACAGAGCAACGCAGAGGACCGAAGGAGTCAAGGATGCTATGAAGTCTGAAGAAGAGAAAGATGGCAAAACGAAGAGGATGGCTAGATCAAGAGAGACAATGTCTATTGCACTCGATCTACATTTTATCCGTGAATCTGGCGCCGATGAGCAGACACAGGGAGCAGCAGAAGACCAGAAGGAAGCCGGAGAGAAGCTGGCGGGAGAAGAAGGAATTGTTGATGACACTGGACCAGTAGCGCATCCACTTCGGACGCCGTTGCCACATCTGTCCAGGAAAAGTGTGTGAGCTAAGAAGACAGAAGAGAGAGAGAGAGAGAGCCGAAGAGTGAGGGAGAAAAGGGAGATAAACAAAGGGAGGGAGAGCACAAGCCTAGATGATACTGAGAAGAAAGCTCCTCTTTTCAGAGGCGGCCTGTAAGACAGCCAGTTTAGTACAAAGCAGAGGAACAGAACAACGTGCTGACAGAGGAAAGAGGGAGCTAAGAATGTTCCAGTGCCTTGACAAACTCTTCACACTCTGCCGCAGGGTGAATGTCACTGTCCGTTGGGCCTACGCGTGGTGCATTAGAAAAGTGAGACCTGAGTCATCTCCTTCATTCGCCAACCGCAGTCGTGTCTGTTTCTCTGCCATTATTTCTATGTGCCTCTGGCTCCCCCATCTGGCCCTTTATACTTTTGGCCTTCCCGGACTCCATAACAAATGCGGATCTCGTCCCTTCTCGTGAGTCCATTGGTGCATATCCTCTGCTGAGACTGAACTATGCCAGTACTTTTCTCTCTCTCGCGCGCTTTCTCTCTCTCTCTCTCAAGTACATACACACTCAGTCTCTCTTCCCTCCCCTCTCTCTCTCTCTCTGCTCATTGTCAATGCGCCCCGAATGCTTTTTCAGCAGCGTCCCACCTCGTTTTGGAGAGGTCGGTCTACCTACTCCTCCCATGGCCATGCTCGTAGGAGTTGCTGCTGGAGAAAAGGCAAGGAGCTGGTTACCCTCTGAAGCAGGGGAGAGACTTCCTCTCAAACTGGTTGTGGATGCAGAATGCTGAGGAAGGAAGGGCGGAGTTCGAATGCCTCTCTCCTTTTCGTCTCTTCGCTCTTTCAGCATGGGAGGAGGTAGAGAGGACGTTCTATTGTCTCTTGTTCCCACGCTAGACCCTGCCAAAGGACTGGGCACCACTCCTTCTAGTCCAAACTGGTAACTCTAGCGGCGTGCAAGCGAGAAACATCAAGCACAATATCGGGAGAAGAGGTAAAACGATGAAGCATCTGTGAGATATTAGGTAAAAAGACGGGAAATGCTTTGCCGTCTAAAAGTGAACTCAGAATTTAAAGAAAAAGCGGAGAGAGAGAGCAAACCCCCACACAGCACTCATGTAGAGCGATAGAAAGGCAAGGGGAGAGAGAGACTTCAACCGTAAATCTTCCCGCCACGCAAGAGGAGCATTGCACATAAGGAGGACTGGGAAATATCAGACAATATTGAGTGCACATTTGCCTAGCGTAGGTGAAGAACAATAGCAAACGAGAAGGAAAGAGCACAGAGAAAACCTGAGGTTGTTCTCTCTATGCCCTTCTTTCCGTTAGCTCTCATTCCGCCCGCGTTTCTTGGCTTGTCCCACCTGCTGCCTCTGTAGCTGCCATTGCCCGGACATCTTGCGGCGAAGGAGTCCACGCGCTAACCCTCCTCCTCCTCCTCCTTCTTCTCCTTGTTGCCTTTGAAGATTGTCCTCCAGCCATCGGAGAGAGTTTCTTCTGGCAAGGGCGGGGATTGGAAGAGGAGGAAGGGGAGGGGAGGGAGTAGAAGGAAGTCCTGGCGACCCGCCTCCGCTGCCTTTTAGCGAGTGCGGACTGGAGCATCTTCCGGGTATCCCTTCTCTCTCCAGGTCCACAGTGCTTTCGAGAGTCGAGGTCACCAGAAAGATACGCCGAATAGAAAGCGAGGAGGAGAAAGAAAGAAAGCCGCGAGAGGGGGAGAGAAGAAAGAGAGACGAGAGTGAGAGGAGAGAGAGAGGAGAGAGAGAGAAAGAGGATGAGAGAAGAGGCACCATGCAACGCAGGCACAGACAAATAGGGAAAGAGGGAAAGCAGTTAGGGTGGAATAGTAAAAATAAAAAGATGGGAGAAAGGAACTTCTTGCTGCCCGAAGACTCTTGGTCCCCTCTCTCTGGCGCAATATTCTCTCTTCAGCACAGGTTGGCAGTGTAGAATAATCAGAGGGCAGCAGGCGACCACAGAGCGAAATGAAAAGTATCGCAAAAGGAGTATTCCAACGGAAGAATCTCTAACTATGCCGAGAGGAGGCAGAATAAGACAATGAGGAGCAAAGAGAGTGGACAAAAAGCACTAGCGCATAAGATTTATGCCCGCTATCTAAGCCATGTCTCTGCTCTACCTTTGGCGGCGTAGTCTAGGTCGGGTCACACGGTTCCGAATGTCCAAAAACGCTTGGGGCAGAGTCTGGGACTCCTGGCTGTCCGCGTTCTCCTCTGGTGGGGAATTTGTCACCCTGTGGAGCACCAGAGGAGGAGGCGGCGAAGTCGGCGATTTCAACTGTCATTATTGCAAGAGCTTTGCAGTCAGAGCTCTCATAAACCTAGAGCGGGACCCGAAGGCCTTCGGATCTCTGCTCCACGGTGCATCTTGTGATGGCGGCAATGCTGGCTGCGTGATATGAAGCCCCTGAGTGCACATTGATGTGCTTCAACCACATCCTCGTCTCCACCGACCACCAGCCACTAAGCCTCAAATACTTAGACCTTAATAGAGAGACCACTTAGCCACGCGCCCAAGACTCTTACACAGAGGTGTCTAGGCTATCCATGTCCTGCTGCCATTGCCACTGCGCTGCGCTTTCGGGCCGATTAGAGTCTGCAACCGAGACACGAATAACCAGAAAAACAAGGGCAAATCGGCTAAAAAGAGTTCAGGTTGGAGTTTTACTGTACTACATCTGTCGATATTCTGATTCTGGTAAATTCACAGCCTTTCTTGACATCAAAGTGTGAATAAGGACAGTTTTAACCTCAATTACTGACAATATTTACAGGAAAATTGTGAATTATCCGGTTTTCGCAGAGCGTGGTTTGTGTGTGTGAGGGCGAGAGAATGTTATTTATAAAAGTTTTGGCAAAAACGGAGTTTTGCTTGGTGTCATCGTAAAAGCTTCGGAAGAGAATCTGAAAAGAGCTTTTGAAGGTAGATCTGCAGAGATTTATCGCGGAAATAGAAGCTCTCTAAGTGCTTACGGGGCTTTGTATTAGCTTGAGAGATCGAGCTTAAGAGACTTGGAAAGTTGCTCTCAGTTGAGATTTGAGATAAAGATGTCGTCGTCAAT